>OY744607.1:5388818-5448818 GCA_963556255.1 Allolobophora icterica | reverse complement strand
AATTAATAATAATTAAAATAATAATCTTCATTAATTCAAACTGACAAGTACGCAGTATGATTACATTTACACATGACAGTACAATCAAGATCTTATAATCAAACACACGTTTTGCCAGCAATGTAAAGCGCCGCCCTAGAGAGGGGTTACGGGTATCGAACCACGATCTAATGCTCTCTTGGCCATGAGTGTTACCATTCATCTATCCCCTCCCCGTGCCAGATAGTCCCAGTCCATAGCCTGAAAAAAGGAGGAGGGCGACGTCTACGGCCCTGCTCGCCATCGGATGTCGTTAAACACTGGATTTATTCTAAGAGGCCCGAGCCCCCGTCCGTCCAAATGACTCGTCGACCACATGCATGGACCCATACAGCCAGGCAATAAACGACGCTTCTATCGCTGACCAGACGACACGGACGTCACATCCGGTCGGCTATTGGCTCTGAATGCATCGGCAACGGAAAGGTGGCGCCACGATGTCAACATCATTGCATGATACTTTCGACGAGTAACAATGGCGTCTCCAGAATATATAGTCCAGTTAATTCAACTCATCTAAGCCTCGATATATATATATATATATATATATATATATATATATATATATATATGCATGTTTATTTGGATGTATATATATAATTTATATATGTATATATATATTAAAGGCTATTTGCAATTAAATGTGCTGGTCCGTCATTGTGGAACTCACTTCCCATGCATGAGTATACACTCGCTCTGTGCTATATTTAGCACTATTCATGAGGCAGATGCGCCAGTTCTTAAAATAATTATTTCTTATGACTCGGCATTATATAATTAGTTACAATCATGTATATATTTATATACAGTTAGTGGGGTCTTTTTATTTCTTATTAGCGATAATATTAGGCATTCGGCGTAGTTGTATATACCTGAATATCCGTTTTTGTTGCCTTGGGTTTAATCGATTTTTGTACAATTCTTAGGCGCTATTTGTTGTATAGTTAATTTTAGCTATGTCAAGTTGTCATCTCATTGCTTAGAGTTAATAGCTGACACTAATTAAGAAGACTCTAATTAAGCGGGACTTCTGTTCCTATACTGGGTATGCCTTTTGTATACTAGACAATTGTACTTTGTTTGTAATAATAATAATTCTTTATTCTGGATCAATAAATGATGTTGAGATGAAATGTATTTATTGAAAATGACGGATTATTTCTGTTGCAAATGACCTTGTCTCTAGATATTAATTGAATAATTATAGTAATTTGATTGGTTTTTAATTAACAGCTAATTTAAGTGCAACGGAAGGGGGCAAGTAGTGGGGGTACAATCAGGAAATTACGATGTTCTTGAACTTAAGTCTACTGCATGAGGCCTGGAATTGATCGGAATGTTAATCGATTTTGGAGAGCCATCGATCAATACCCATAGAAATTCTAATAGTAGATCAGTTTAGGATTGATTATATTAGATTAAATTAGTTTAAATTAGATTAGTTTAAATTAGATTGGCTTAGTTTATGTGATTGTAATGTAGTTGGCAGTGCGGTTGCATGCAGAGCTATTTTGCTGCGGAAATTAGCAGGAATCTTTATTTTTGGAGAGGAAGGGAAAAAGGGAGGGAGGGGAGAGTTGATCGAGGCCCTAATCGGAGGGGGTGGTGGATCTTTCTGTTCCAGACCGTGGCCCGTCGAATGGAACCAGTCTATTGAGGAGCACAATAAAGAGGAGCACGTGCCTTCGCCCATATTTGTTGACTTTTCGGTCATTGCAAAGTAATTTCCTTGCAACTGATTTGTCGGCTTCCCTTCCCCCACTCTCTTGTGTTTGTGTAGCAGTAGTTTCTATGTCTGTCTGCTTGTGGGCGTCTGTATATGTACATGAGTGTCTGTATGTGTGTCTGTCTGTGTGTTTGTTTGTTTGCCTGTCTGTGTCTTGATCGGTTGACCGATTGCGCCAATCGAGTGCTCCCATATTGATCTGATCGTCTTCGTGAATTTCCGTTTAATACGTCAACTCTCTCATTCTCATTCTCTCTCTCTCTCTCTCTCTCTCTCTCTCTCTCTCTCTCCTCTCTCTCTCTCTCTCTCTCTCTCTCTCTCTCTCTCTCTCTCTCTCTCTCTCTCTCTGTCTGTCTGTCTGTCTGTCTGTCTGTCTGTCTGTCTGTCTGTCTGTCTGTCTGTCTGTCTGTCTGTCTGTCTGTCTGTCTGTCTGTCTGTCTGTCTGTCTGTCTGTCTGTCTCTCTCTCTCTCTCTCTCTCTCTCTCTCTCTCTGTCCGTCTGTCTCTCTTACCATCTCTCTCTCTCTCATCTCTCTCACTATCTCTTTCTTTCTCTCTCCCTCTGTCTTTAGGTCTCTCTCATTCCCTCTCTCTCTCTCCTTCTCTGTCCCATCTCTTACTTTCTCTCTCTTTCTTTCTCTCAGTCTGCCTCTGTCTATTCGCCTCTGCCGCTTATTCTGTCTGTCTGTCTGTCTCTCACTCACTCTCTCTCTTTCTCTCTCTCTTTCTCTCTGTCTCTCTGTCTGTCTGTCTCTCACTCACTCACTCTCTTTCTCTCTCTCTCTCTCTCTCTCTCTCTCTCTCTCTCTCTCTCTCTCTCTCTCTCTCTCTCTCTCTCTCTCTCTCTCTCTCTCTCTCTCTCTCTCTCTCTCTCTCTCTCTGTCTCTCTCTGTGTGTGTGTCTCTCTGTGTCTCTCTCTGTGTCTCCCTGTGTGTCTCTCTCTATGTCTCTCTCTGCCTACTGTCTCTATATCTGTCTCTCCTCTGTTTTTCTCTGTCTTTCTGTCTGGTTCTTTTGTTCTTTGTTCCATTTCCTCCAAGTCTGAACAATTATTGCATACTTGTTCTTTTCTTTGTCTTCTTTTGCATTCTTCTATCTTTCTATTTCGCTGTCTATGTTATGCGAACATTCCATCACGCATTCCTTCACTCAATCATTCTTTCACTCGTTCGTTCATTCATTCGTTCCTTCCGTCGTTCAATCGGTTCTTCGGCCGTCCAACCAGCCAGCCAGCCAGCCAGCCACCCAGCCAGCCAGTGAGTAAGTCGGCTACTCCACCAACCAGTTTCCATTTACCAGTCAGAGTGGACACATCCTCTGTGTTCAACGGTTCCTTTCTTCCCAGTCTCATCACTTCCATCTTTACTCTAAACATTACGCCTAAAAATACTCCTTCACAGCGTGGGACCGCTCGTCGGCGAGCGCGTGTCGGCGCCGACAACGATTCCTCGCGGAAGGGAGTTCTTTGTGAAGGTGCGGCGGCCGGAGACACCATTTCTTTATGTTGTGCCGCTTCTGTAATCTATAAACCTAATTAGATTTGGTTGAAGCGATCGCTCTGGCAGCCCGCGCTGGACCCTGGCACTGGACGGGCCTTTGCCGGTCGGGGTCGACCTGATTGATGTCGTCTGTCCCCGAGAGATATATCTTGACGCCTCGGAGACCGATCCGGCGAGTCGCCCCTAATCGAGTTTGCCCACCGCTCGACTTGACGGAGCGGCGCGTACTACGCACTCTGGCAATTAACGAATTCGCGTGTAAAGCGCCGGCGAGGTTAATAAGTATGATGGACCGCGCGGTTGTGAGTTCTGCCCGCGGGAGAGGTATCATCGCCGTGGACGATATATCGCGGATGGTGACGCCAAAATGGCGATGTGCATTAGTGGCGCCATCTTGCGGCGAGGAAGGAGTGTGTGTGTGTGAAGTGGAGCGAGGAATGGAGGGCAATTAAATGGATTAGGAGGGTAACGGGCCAGGGCGGTCAGTCGGTGACTCCTGTGTTTTCGGTGGCCGAGGAGTTCAATGGTTGAATGGGTGAATGATTCATTCAATGGGTAGTCCATTCATCCGGGGATTACTCAGAAGTATTCATTGACTGGGCGAATTGTTTTCCGCCTTTTTTATACACAGACATGATATTATATACACACATTCATGCATACATACATTCGTAAATACACAGGGGCCTACATTCATACATACATTCATGCGTACGTACACTTGTACACATACATGCGTATAAAACATACATGTGCGTACATATAAACGTACATACACATGTACATAAATACATGCATATGTACATACATGCATACATTCATACATACATATTACATACATAGAGACATACAGACATACACATACATACACACATACATGCACACAAATACATACAGACATACATAGCTATGCATTGCCTGTGTATACAACTATAAGGCAAATGGCGTCCCAGATGAGACGCGGACACATTTCGCGGATACACTCATGAATATTCATCACTCGGTCTCATGAATATTCATCAGGCAACGTCTCGATTGCATTAAGTCGTTCTGCCTCCAGACGTCCCGTGGCGCTAGTGTTCCTGCTCTTTACTGCCATGTAATTCAACGATAATGTAATTTAGCCGACCATTTGTGTAGCGCCCGTTGGAAAATTTATGTCATATAGAGATGTAACTTAATGAAGGTGTACATGTGTACAAGTACGTATGTATGTATATTTGTATGTATATATGTATTTATGTATTCACGTATGTGTTTTCATTTATATAAGTCTGTCTATGCATGTTTGTATGCATGCCATTGTGTGCGTGCGTATTTAAGCATGTATGTATGCATTGTATATGTACGTATTTATGTATGTATGTACGTATGTATGTATGTATGTATGTATGTATGTATGTATGTATGTATGTATGTATGTGTGAGACTGTGAGTGTATATATGTATGTCTGGTATAGTAGTAGTAGTAGTAGTAGTAGTAGTGGTATTATTATTATTAGTAGTAGTATTATTAGTATTATTATTAGTAGTAATAGTAGTTGTGGTAGTAGTAGTAGTAGTAGTAGTAGTAGTAGTAGTAGTAGTAGTAGTAGTAGTAGTAGTAGTAGTAGTAGTAGTAGTAGTAGTAGTAGTAGTAGTAGTAGTAGTAGCAGCAGTAGTAATAGTAATAGTAGACTAGTAGTACTACTACTACAGTACTACTACTAGCAGTAGTAGTAGTTGTTGTGGTAATAGTAGTAATAAGGAAACTAACAATAATAATAATGGTGGTAATAATAACAGCAAAAACAACAACAACAACAAAATTATTATTATAATACTAATTACAATAATAATGAAGCTGTCTTTTCTGGCTTGTTTGTTTACAGAAGCCAGATGCCGCCAACGACCGAGGACCAGATGCCTATAGAAAAGACCCCGAGCTACTTCGTCACGAAATCCGCACCGGCCCGCGTCTACAACATGTCCCGTTCCGCTCGACTGATCTTAGTCTTTCGCGATCCAGTCACGCGTGCCATATCCGACTATACGCAAGTGGCCACGAAACGGCGCGACCTGCGCTCCTTCGCCGAGATGGCCTTCCTCGATAATGGCACTGGACCTGTCGCCACATCCTGGGGTGCTATAAAGATCGGACTGTACGCGAAACATCTAGAACGCTGGCTGCGCTTTTTTCCCCTGCACCAGATGCACTTCGTCAGCGGTGAACACCTGATCGAAGACCCGGCGTCGGAGATGGCGCGACTCCAGGACTTTCTCGGCCTCGGGCGATACGTCGGCCAGAGACACTTCTACTTCGACGCCGCCAAGGGTTTTCCGTGTCTGAGGAAGTCGGAGCGGACCGGAAGTCCGCACTGCCTCGGAAAGACGAAAGGTCGGATGCACCCGACGATTGACGAGAAGGTCTTAGAAAGACTGAGGAACTTCTACCGACCTTTCAATGAGAAGTTGTACGAAATGACTGGAATCAACTTCGGTTGGTCGTGACCTATTCAAGCGGACTCTCTTTTCTCAGCATATGCAACCCATATGTATGCATATATACCAAAATAAATGTATATACATATGTATGTAGCTACATATTATATATATGCATATATATACATATATACATGTATTCACACATATATATAAATGTATGTACATACATACGTATATATATAGTAATTTGTATGAAAAGTAAAGCTTCAATGTCTCATTGTGGGAGCGTAGGAAGAGGTCATGTCCCTCACTCGACCCTTGACCCTGCAGTGGACGAATCCAAAGGTCAGAGGTCAACTGTCTGGAACCCGCAATCGTTGGATCATAGACTAGCCGCGCTACCGAATAGACCACCGTGTCCCACATTATATATATATATATAATATATATTAAAAATAATATATATATATATATATATATATATTATGTGTCACTAAATAAAATACTTCGGACACGTTTTCATGATGTATTCTGTTCCTGGTTTTTGCAATAATTTTTTACTTGTATTTGGTTTCCATGGAATCGTGCAATCCTACTTCAGACAATCCATATATATATATATATATTTTATATATATTTTATATATCCATATATATATATTTATTATATATATATATTTTTTTCATATCTATATTCACATATTCCTATATTATATATACATATAATTTATATGAACATCATTTAATATGTATTGACGTATTATTTATGTTACATATATATATATATATATATATATATATATATATATATATTATGTGTGTGACATGTATGAACTGTACTGTGGACAAATCTTGTTGTATATAATATCATGAACATATGTGGGTTGTATAGATGTATGCAATGTACGAAAAGTGACGAATGTTCTATGTTTCCATTGTCTTTTGAGCGATTCATTTGTGTTTCTCATTTATCGAACATTGAACTAGTTACATTACGACAAGAAGACAGACTGTTCCGATTATAACAACGACAAAAACAGCTGCATCGGCAATAGCTATACGATGCTAGCTACAACAGCAATAGGCTATGCAACGACAATAGGCCACAAAACAATAGACTACAACAATAAGTTCGGAAACAGTCACCATTGAAACGTCACCAAACTGAATCAGACGTGAGACATGATGTATGTATGTATGTATGTATGTATGTATGTATGTATGTATGTATGTATGTATGTATGTATGTATGTATGTATGTATGTATGTATGTATGTATGTATGTATGTATGTATGTATGTATGTATGTATGTATGTATGTGTGTATGTATGTATGTATGTATGTATATAATGTATGTAGGTAGGTGTGTGTGTTTGTTTGTATGTATCTATGTATGTATGCATGGATGTATGTATGTAAGTAAGTAAGTATTTATGTTTGTATGTATGTACGTACGTGTGTATGCATGTTTGTATTTATGTATGTTTGTAAGTATGTGTAGGGCCTATGTATGTATTTATGTACGAACGTACGTATATATGTATCAATCAATCAATCAATCAATCAATCAATCAATCAATCAATCAATCAATCAATCAATCAATCAATCAATCAATCAATCAATCAATCAATCAATCAATCAATCAATCAATCAATCAATCAATCAATCAATCAATCAATCAATCAATCAATCAATCAATCTTTATTGCACCTAGTAACCAATAACAATCAATAACAATCAGCTATATGCATGCATACATACATACATGTATGTAATATGTATGTATGCATTAGGACACTTAGTATAGCGCCTTTTAGTTAGGTTACGGAAGCGTTGAACACGTGACCATGTAACAGTTACTTAAGGAGTTGCGTTAACAGACATTTTGAAAATCTTTACTGAATAGAATCCAATGTCATAGAATCAATATTATTGTGGTCGACATTACATCATCAACGTGGTCTTAGCAATGTGGTGTCAATTTTAGCCTTCCAGACCCCAACCCCGTACAGTTTCCAATGAATTGATCGGGCGAGATTCTTTATCACCGATGATCACCGATGCCTCTTGGAATGCAGAGGCGCGTTTACAGAAAACGGGGCCCTAAAGGCGCAAACATTTTTCTGGGCCCTTCTGAACTTGTAGACTGAGAGTCTGAGACTCTGGTAGTGTTTAGCCTATCATGTGCTGCTGTGCAAAAACCGACGAAGTTGAACTTCAAGCCGTTTATGTGAGTTTAATTGACACTGTCACTGTAATTATGATTGGTTATAGAAGGTATTTTCAAGGAATGTGAAGTTATTTGATTTAATGATTTCAGTAAAAAAAACTGTCATCTGGTGTTGAATCAATAATCAACACAAAATACGTGGCCATTTTTACTTCTCAAATAAATTAAATTCTTAAATTGTTCTCATTATTTTGATAAATTCATCACAAATTGTATTGAATAATTCTATAATTGGAAAAAAATATTTTCCATCGTTTGGGGCCCTTCGGGATTTGAGGGCTCTAGGCGCACGCCTAGTGGGTCTACGTGTAGACGCGCCTCTGTTGGAATGGGTGCCACGCCTATTAAGGTCCCCTTGTACGGACCGTGCTAACCCTAGATTCAAATCTCTTAAATGAGCCGCCCTCAGTATGAGAACCGGCTTCCTCACGCACAATGTCGCATGGGCGTATGCTCAAACCAGTTTAACTAACTGGCCAGTAATTGTAATGTTAATTGAATGTGGCGTAATGCAGGAAATGGGATCACCATTTCCAGAATGTTTATACGTTACTGAGTTGTTATCTTCGTTTGAACGTGTTTGGATTTTATCGTTTGTTTTTTCGTTCTGTCAGTCTGCATTTGCCTTTGTTTTTCTTCAGCCTTGAACAACGCATGCACGGCGTACTCGCTGGCAAAACACGGTGAACCCATACTGCACGAGTACTCGGCTATACTTGACACTTGTTTGTGCGGTTACCGTGTTTTATGTGTGAGTTTGATGGACAAGTACTTTAATATATTGTTCGAGTACTTTGCTACACGTTACACAAGTACCTTATTGTGGTGTGCTAGTACTTTACTCTGCATCACAGCAGTACTTTACAATGGCATTGCTATTCTAATCAGTGCTATCCTATTTCGGTACTTTATGTGACATGTGACATTTGGTATTCAAAGGTTAGATATGCTATTACAGTACTCAGTAAGCAACATATCTGCAGCCTAAAATTTAACCTAATTCTTTTCCTCGCTTTAGCAGAGTATTTTGCTATGCTGTTCAAGTATTGGTATTCTAAATGAGTACTTGTAATGATATTCAAGTACTTCATATGATAGAAGAATAGACGGCTATTGGATCATTCAGTATATTTAAATATTTTTGTCATGCGAGTATACCTAGCTGTGCCATACCAATACCAAGTACCTATATCCAGTTTAATTCTGTACTGCGTTGTAGCAGAGTACTTTTTCGTGCGAGTACTTGTTGTGCTAATCCAGTACTTATCGTTTTTTCTATTTCTGCATCGACGTCACTTGTAAACAAAACTAATTTCTTTTGCGTTGGTTTGTTAAACGTTGAACAAAGAAAAAAAATTTGTTTTGTTTTGTTGATGTTTCGGTTGGTTTTCAGGCGTCAGCTCAAACAGGAAATGAAATTAAAGAGAAAACGAAATAAAATATTTCAAAACGTGTGTTTGCATCTGTACACTTGACGCCTGCTTTGTAGCTTTCTGACAGCGACTGTAAACGCGCCGTGTAAAGTGTCTTCAAATACACGCATGTATACACACGCACACACACCCACACTCACCTACACACAAACACCTACACACACACACACACACACGCACGGACGTACACACACACACACGCACAAACACACGCACCCTCACACTCAGAGAGAGAGAGATATATATATATATATATGTGTGTATATATATGTATATATATGTGTGTATATATATATATGTATATATATATATATATATATATATATATATATATATCAATGGCTTGTAGCTGTCACAGGATGTCGTTAGACACTGAATATTAACTGCAATGCGTTCAACTATATATTCGACACCTTTTAAACGCGCGTACATTTGGCTATATATACCTACCTTATTTGCGTTCAACGTTCAATACAAAAACGGCGATAAAATAATTATGTAGGTTTAGGTTAATGTCAACGGCCGTGGCTGCCACAAGATGTCGTTATAAGCACTGGATATTAACTTTAAAAATGCTCAACTGTATTCGACACCTTTTTAACGCGTTTACGTTATGCTATTTATTCATCACTTGCGTTCATTGGAATGATTGCAACACCTTTTTATCCTTAGGCTGATGTTAACGCAGTGTTATTGCTATTAACTGAAACTGTAACTCGAATAGCATAACAACTGAAAAAGTTTTGGAAGTTAACTGAAACTGAAATTGAAAAATGCTGAATAACTGAAACTGTCATGGAAACTGAAAAACAAAAACTGTAAAACTAGAGAATGACAAAGCTTTAACTTGAAAATGAAACATAAGTGTTTTTACAGCGCAACTAGCTATAGAACAAGCGTTGAACAAAGAGTGTTAATCTGGAACGTCATATTTTCCTTAAAGCAAACCGACAATACGTTAAATCGGATTGATTTGCTGCGGAAATATTTCTGGGAACTGTGGTTAGGCTAGTGTGTCGCTACTCGTTAGTTATGACATCTGAAGATAATTACTGAAACTGTAACTGAAAAATAAAAAGCTGTAACTATAACTGAAAAATCAGATTGCAGTTAACTGTAACTGTACCGGGGTAACTAAAAAATCAAAAATTAGGCAACTGTAAATGAAACTGTAACTGAAAAACCACAACTGAAATAACACTGTGTCAACGGCCCTTGGCTGCCGCAAGATGTCGTTATAAATACTGAATATTAGCTGCAAAGCTTTCAGCTACATTCGACACCTTTTAAACGCGTTTACATTCTGCTATTTATACCTCACATTCATTTGTAAGTGTGCCTTATTGTGTGTATATTAAACATTGTTTGTAAATATGTTATAAATGTTTTTTATGTTAATGTAGATCAAATTAATGTGAAATTCTTAAAAAAAACATATATGGCCATCAAAAGAACCTTTATGGTTAAAAATGTGAAAAAAATCTGTAAGAAAATGAAGAAAAAAGAAGAACCGATATGGTCAAAAAAGAGCCTTTGGGCCAAATAGAAATTGAATAGAAGCCAAATGGCCAAAATGAATAAATGATGCATATGTATATATGTGTGTATATATAAATATATAAATTAAAATATTAATCTATATATTAAAAAAGATGGACTACTACCACCTGTCAATCATCGGCATCTCAACAACCTGCCAAACAAGGAAACAAACGACGAGACAACCAAAAGAAAGAAAGAAAGGGAAAAAAAGAAAGAAAGAAACTGATGACAGAAAATTATGCGAACATGAACTGAAATATACAAAAAAAACTTTAAAGACGTCAAAGGCCTTTGTAGCCATAAGATGTCGTTAAACTTTGGAATAATAAGTAAGGGTGCCTTACTCTGAAAAAGGTTGGGCAGCACTGCCATTAGATGTCGTTAAACTGTGGATCCATCCATCCATCGCAGGATTCATAGGTACTCTACACCGTGAGGCATAAAAAAGGAAGCCCCTAGAAAAATCGTTATAACTCATTCAATAATTGATCAAAACAAATGCAATTTACGCAAAAACATCTATCGTTAAAATCAATAATTTTATTTTTAAAAAAGGCCCCATAACAAATTTCCGCTAAATCGTTGACGTAATAATAATGACGTCATTAATTTTTCCACCATTTCCGAAAATGGCGTTCAGTGAGGAAGATAAAACAAGTTATAGAATTTTTAAGACAAAACAAACATTATGGAGCAAAAAGATTTTAAAAAGAGTTTCCTCATAAAAGCTGGTCTCGTAGTGGATTGGACAAGATTATTCGTAAGATTGATAGTACTGGAACTTCGCAACGTCTTCCCGGCAGTGGCCGTCCGCGCACTGCTCGAACTGCTGACAAAATTGAAGAAGTTGAAACACTTGGAAGATTTTCCGCAAACACACCGTACTCAAAGACAAATTGCTCGGGAAGTTGGTATATCTCAACGTTCCGTTAATCGCATCGTGAAGAAAGACTTACGTTTGACATGCATGAAAAAACGTAGGGCACATGAATTGACCGTGGCCAACAAACAAGCTCGACTTGACCGCCGTCGCCTTATGTTGCGTCGCTACCCAGCTAGCCTAGTGCATTTCATCTGGTTTACTGACGAAACATTATTCACAGTTGCTTCTCCTAGCAATACTCAAAATGATCGTCTGTATGTAGCAGTTGGAACTCGAAAGAGAGATATTGCAGCCGACCGCCTTTTACGCACACGTCCGACGCTTAGCAAATCCCTGATGGTGTCAGTCGGT
Organism: Allolobophora icterica; assembly: GCA_963556255.1. Classification (NCBI taxonomy): domain Eukaryota; kingdom Metazoa; phylum Annelida; class Clitellata; order Crassiclitellata; family Lumbricidae; genus Allolobophora; species Allolobophora icterica. The sequence continues at coordinate 5,436,691 of OY744607.1, read as the reverse complement.
GTTTCTTTTCTGGGGCGCACGTCAATTCACTTTGTTGAACCGGGTGTAAAAATCAACGGCCAATACTACAGAGTTGTTTTACTCATGGCAGACCTTCTACCTGAAATTCGAGAATTCTCTGAATTTTACATTTTCCAGCAAGATGGTGCTCCAGCGCACAGAGCTCGAGAAACGGTTGCACTTCTGACTTCATAATTCCTACACTAAATTCCTACACTATGGCCCCCTAACAGCCCAGATCTGAATCCCGTTGATTATAAAATATGGGGATGCATGCAGGAAATGGTGTACAAAACAAAGGTCCGTGATGTTGAACTTTGAAGATCTTCGTAAACGAATCATGCAAGCTTGGAACGATCTTGACCAACGAATTATTGACTCGGCGGTGCGTGAATGGCGCAAGCGACTTCGCGCATGCGTAGAAGCTGAAGGCGGACAGTTTGAGTACAAACTGTAATTTTTTTTACATTGCCTGCTATTTAGCTATAAATTTCATGAATTTCATTGACATTGTTTGAATATTGTTAAAATAATAACGATTTTTACAGGGGCTTCCTTTTTTATGCCTCACGGTGTACATAGCCCAGGGTAAGATTAATGTCAACGGCCGTTGAAAGATGTCGTTATAAACGCTGAATATTGACTGTAAAGAGCACAACTCATATTCAACACCTTTAAAACGTGTTTCATTTCTACTATTTATTCCTCGCGTGCGTTCAATCGTAAAATGAAGTTAGAACAAATAGCCTTAGGTTGATGTCAACGGCAGTGGCTGCCACAAGATGTCGTTACAAACGCTGAATATTAACTGTTAAGAGCATAACTCATATTCGACACCTCTAAAACGCGTTTGTTTTCTGGTATTTATACTTCACTTGCTTTAAATCCTTAGGCTCTTCCACACCAGGCATTGATGACAACGGCCGCTGCTGTAAGAAAATGTCGTTATAAACACTAGATATAAACTGCAAAGAGCTCAATGATATTGGACACCTTTAAAATGCGTTTCTCTACTGCTATTTAGAATTCACTTGCGTTTAGTCGTAAGTTTGGCTTTTTCAAAGAGGTAGTATAGCTTAGTGGAACGGTCGACGTTAAAGACATGCAGCCAAAAGATGTTATAAATATTTGGATGTTATAATAACTGCAAAGCGCTAATCTATATTAAGCGCGTTTCCGTTGTGCTATTATTCACGTGCGTTCAATCGTAAGGTTTCGCTTGAGCGCTATGTTGTGTCATACGAACGGTGAGAACTGTTCAGATTAATTACACACCTCTTTAAAGTGTGATATTCACCCTATAAGAGAAAGCAGCAGCCTTGTTTTGTATTATTATGATATTATACGAACGGTGAGAACTGTTCAGAATGATTTCTGCCGACGTCAACAGCCTCTGTTGTCATTTGATAGTGCTTCCCAATCTGGGTGCCGGGGCACCCAAATGGCGCGTAAACCTGCTCTGGGATGCCGTCGCTGAATGGCAGAATGGCAAATTCACAATATTTTTGTTGCGTTTTCTGCAGAAATAAAGTGAAAAGCTATTAATTATGGCTGCTAACACAGGCCTGTAATTATTTTTTAAACTTAGAGTGATGTAATTGTAATCTCCAAACCTCTAAAGCGCCATTCGAAGGTTAAACGCAGTGCATCCTGCTATTCACAAGCGCTGCATAAATGTAGGTAAGCAACTTGTCTAAAGTCGCTACGCAGTGGCTTAAGGTAGATTCGAACCTGCGACCCTCCGGTTACAAGGCACGGAACATACCGCTACACCACCGCGTCCCATGTATGTGTATATACATGTATATACGTGTGTGTGCAGCACAAAGAAGACAAACCAACAGATATGAGATACAGTGAGACAGAGAGAAATACAAACAGAGAAACTGATAGATCATATATATACATACATAGAGAGACAGACAGACAGAGAGACAGAGACAGAGACAGAGACAGAGACAGACAGAGACAGACAGACAGAGACAGACAGACAGAGACAGACAGACAGACAGAGGGAGAGGCAGAGGGAGAGAGAGAGGACGAGAGAGAGAGACAGACAGACAGACAGACAGACAGACAGACAGAGTGAGACAGAGAACAGAGCAAACGAAACAGTTTCCTCGCAAGACAGCAGTAGACACACACCAAAACACACAACCAGGCATCCAGACAGAAGTACCGACACAAAATCCCATCGTCCGTCGAGCGATCTATCGATCCCTTGGAGACGGAGGCCATGAGGTCAGACGGCGAGGACAGCGCTGATCTGTCCATTATTAGTCTGGCCTTTGCTGTTCATCGCTTGGCCTTCGACCATCAACTTGTCATTCACTGCGTCCACGAAATCCGATCTCGCGCCTGTCATAACCCGATAAAACTAATCGCACGATTACGAATCGGTCTCCTCGGTTTATGTAGCGCCGTGAGCCGAAATTAGTTTATATAGCGCGTCGGCAAAGCTTTGTTTGCCGATGATAAACAATCGACTGTTAGGGACGAACGGCGGCGGTCCGGGTTTTTGGAGCGACCGTCGAGATGTGGTCGGAGGTTCGAGTCGTGTCTTGTTTGAGGATGGAGTGCGGCCGACAACGGATGTGTTGCGGTTGATGAGGCTGTAACGAGGGTATGAAGACAACCGGTGCAACGTTGTTCCGTTGTCCGTTTCTGTGTTGGCGCTTAAGATATGAGATCGTGTTTCTTATCGTTGGGATTATTTATGAGGCTCTGCTATCTATTCCAGGCTTCCAGCCAGGCGGAAAGAGAAGGGGCGGGGTGAGTTAGGGGACGTGGGTGACGACGGTTGGTGTTGCGGCGATCAGAGATCAAGAGGATGATCATGTTGATCAGAGATCAAGAGGATGATCGTGTCTTATCTGCACGGGCTGATATCTGATCTTTGAGGGGCTCTTGAGAGGCGCTAAATTAAAATCCAGATAACACCTACTTAGATCTATACGTACGTATAGAGACAGACAGACAGACAGACAGACAGACAGACAGACAGACAGACAGACAGACAGACAGACAGACAGACAGACAGACAGACAGACAGACAGACAGACAGACAGACGACAAACGTAGACAGAAAGGTAGACAAACAGGGTTCTAATTAATTTGCAATTTGAGTGGCGCCATATAAATGTTCAAATAAAAATTACATATATATGCATACTCTACATGCACACATACATACACACACGCAAACAAACAAACATATAAACATACATACATACATACAAATATACATAGATACATACATAGAAACATACATAAAAACAAATAAACACGTACATACATACATACATATATACATACATACAAACTTGCACACACATACTTGTATGCATACATACACATACATGTCATACATACACACATACATACATACATACATACATTCAAACATATATACATACATACATATATACACACACATACATACACACATGCATTCACGCATACATGCATACATACATACGTACATACATACATGTCATACATACATACATACAAACATATATATATATATACATACATATACATACGTACACACATACATACTTACAAACACCCACATATATACATGAATGCATACATGCGTGAATACACCTACAAACGCAAATTCGCTTGTTGCAGCGCGTTTCTACATGTATGCTGCTATCAAGTGTGTTGCGTGTGTGCATGAGGGTGCGTGTGTGCGTGTGCAGATGTGCTTCAGTGAGCATTGAGCTGCTCAAGAGTCATTAACTGAACCGTCATGAGCTCGACTTCAAACAATGTCCCGTTTCATGCGATAACGCAATCAACTAAACTGGAAAATCGATCGTACGCAATGACACTGGTAGGCTAATAGTTTCAAGTAGTAGTAGTAGTAGTAATAGTAATCTAAATTGTAATAGGTAATAGTTATAGGTACTAGTAAACGGTAATATAGTAATAGATAATAGTAACAGTTATATTATATAGTAATAGCAATAGGTGATAGTTTCCAGTAATAGTAAAAGAAATAGTAATAGGTAATAGTAAACGGTAATATAGTAAAGATAATAGTAAGAGTAATAGTATATTTATAGTAATAGCAATAGAGTTTCCAGTCTTTAACGAAATCATGTTCTGTCGGGGACGTTGGCGTCGCTCTCCTCCTTTATCCAGGCTTGGGACTGGCACTACCAGAAACCTGCAGTGGTCGAGTTACCCAACTCCACTTGGTTAGTGTCAGTTTAACAACACATAACAAAGATAATTAGCGTCGCCCTCATTTATCGGGACTTGAGACTGGCACTACCAGAGTACGGGCAGTGACGAAGCTGCAATAGCGATTAGGTTTGTTAATGAATTTAGTTGACAGTGTCCTCCTCCTTTATCCAGGCTTTGGTCTGGCACCACCTGAAATACGGCAGTGAGGAAGTACGATGACAGCCTAAAGACGAGACGTGTAGCAACTCCGCTTACCCGTTCAGGTGATATAGGGTGTAATGAATCAAAGGTGCGGGGAAGGTAAGGAGGGTGTAAGAGAGTGATGGATGGAGGGTGGCATGATCATCGCTAAGTCTTCGATGGTCTTGCTGCTGAAGCTGACGTGTTAATCTCGAAGATTTGTAGCGGCTCTCATCCACACGTGTCAAATGGTTCTATGGCCACGAGAGTGTACACTCTATACACAGCCCAAACTATACCACAGTTTAGGCAAGGACCAAACTTTACGCGTGGATGACTTAGTGAGTGAGTGAGCGTGCGAGCGAGCGAGTCAGTCAGTTTGTCAGTTAGTCACTCATTCATTCATTCATTCATTCATTCATTCATTCATTCAATAAATAAATCAGCTAGTCAGTCATTCAGTCAGTCATTCAGTCAGTCAGTCAGTCAGTCAGTCAGTCAGTCAGTCAGTCAGTCAGTCAGTCAGTCAGTCAGTCAGTCAGAGAGTCAGTCAGTCAGCAAGACAGTAAGCAAGTCAGTGAGTAAACTAGTGAGTCGGAATTACTGAGGCAGTGAGTTAGCGACTCGAACTAACTAGTGAAAGTACTGAGAGTAACCGATTTAATCGGTTACTCTTAGTACTTTCACTAATTAGTTCAAGTGATCGACATTCTGATGATTAATTGATATAGTAATCAGGAGATTGGGCGAACTTGAAACCCATCGAAGCCAGACAAAGAGAACGTGGAAGTCGCGTGTTGACAGCTTTGACCTTGCGTCGAGATAACGAAATCAATAACGAAATCAATACGAGATCGATAACTAATGACCTATGAACTAAACGCGTGAATCACCTTTTCGTCCTCAGGTATACTACGACGGGCCAATTAACTTTCTCAGTTGACAGTAAATGAGTTTCTGTCTAATTATAATTCGTCGCGGGTGGTTATCAGCCGATAACGAAAACGGATTTGTTTACTGCGTAGTGGTTAGCGTGCTAGACTGTCAATAGAGAGCTCGGGGGTTCAAACACCACCAGGGCAGATATTTGGTTCGAGCTTTCTACTCCATCTGCACCCCTAGCCAACTCAGCTATAATGAGTACACTGACCGTACACTGAAGGTGGGAAGTTGAGACGGTAAAGGAGAGGAATGACCACCCGCCCTCATACGCAGAGGTTAAGAAAATGAAGTCGCTAATACTTCATACCATGGTTACCTCAGGGCTACCTTAAGGGACTGCTCTTCTTCTATAACCTGGTGTCCAAATCCCAAGTAGGGCTTGCCCCTAAATACTTCTCTGACCTTATGCGGCAACCTCTGTCTGCAATTTTACTCGTCATTTGCGCTAGTGGCCGTCTTGATCTCTTTGTCCTCGTACTAGGACCACTCTGGCCCAAGGTCAAGCTTTTGATGTGACAGGTCCCTCTGCCTGGAATGGTCATCCCATTCCAATACGAACTAAACTCGTGACGGGATCTCCTCGGCATGTTCTCTCTAGCTCAAGACGTTTCTGTTTCCACGGGGCTCATGCACTGAAGGCGCCTCTGAAGCCTCTGAATAGTTTATGCTGCGAGAGGCGCATTATAAATTACTAGATACGATATGATACCTTGGTTCTTAAATTATTATTAAATTACAAAGGTTTGCTTGCTGTTCTGTGTTAATGAAAAGTCCTGGAAATGTTGCACCGTACGTAAATTTTACACTTTAGACAAATATTACATTTTAGGAAATTTTTACATTACACGCAAGTTACAATTTCCCCAAATTTTATGCGTCACGTAGATTTAGCAATTTCAGCCAATTTTGCGCAATTTACGAAACCTTACAATTTTACGCAGACTTTACATATCGTGCGTAACCTTTACAGCTCATTTAAATTTTACATATCAATCAACTTTGTACTTTATGCTTTACATCTCACATGGGCTAATCTATAATTTCTGTTACACAGTTGCAATGATGCACAAGGCATTTATCGGTAGTCGACTCAAATGACAAATAGAGAGAGAACAATTGAAGAGGAAGATAAGATAAACACGAGCAGAGAGAGGGGGAGAGACAGACAGACAGACAGAGAGATAGCGAGACGGAGAGAGACACAGACACATAGACAGACAGAGACTGACAGAGACAGACAGACAGAGAGAGAGACAGACAGAGATAGAGACGAAGACAGGGATAGAGAGTGAGTGAGTGAGTGAGAGAGAGAGAGAGAGAGAGAGAGAGAGAGAGAGAGAGAGAGAGAGAGAGAGAGAGAGAGAGAGAGAGAGAGAGAGAGAGAGAGAGCGAGAGAGAGAATGCGTGATGGAGAGATAGATGGAAAGAGAGACAGAGACAAAGACACAGACACAGAAAGACAAAGGCAGAAACAGACAGACAGATAGAGACAGAGAGACTGACAGAGATACAACTACAGAGAGACCGCCAGAAAGACAGACGGACTAAGTCTAAATTTATACAGAATGGCAGTAACAAAAATAGATGAATCCATACACAGACAAGGACACAGACAAACATAGACAAACAGCGACATCTCCAGACATACAGAGGCAGAGACAGCGTTGCTAATTTGACAGCCATGACTTCCCAGCAGGCAGGAACCGGAAACAAGAACTGACCGGAAGTGGACTTCCGTCCAAGCAACCCGATCCAGCTGGCCATCACCCTTACGAAGACAACAGAAGCTCACTTGACGACTGGCAGCCAATGCATGATACCTGTGCTGCTGACGACATCCATGTCGTCTATACATAGGTAATAATAGAAGATGAAGATGCAAAGGTGGGCGAACAGGTGCTGCTGCTTTGTCCGTCTGTCTGTCTGTCAAGGTAGACATCCGGGTTTTGACGAGTTCCGGTGACAGAGAGTCGTCGACCCCTCCCCCGTATCCGGTTTCTCCTTTTCCTGTGCAGCCAGTTCCTCCTTTTTCTCCACTTCTTCGGCCTCCACTTCCTCATCTCCGATTCATCTTCAGCCTCTTCTTCCTCCTCTTCCTCTTCCTCTTGTCTTCTTGTTCTTATTCTTGGTTTTCGTCGTCGTCGTCGTTATCGTCATTATCATCATCTTCTTCTTCTTCTTTTTCTTCTTCTTCCCTTGAAATCCGTCTCTGACAAGTGCATGAGCACTGTCATTTGAAGCCTTGTTTCACGCACACAAGCACACACAGCCATACACACAAACGCACACACACACACACACACACACACACACACACACACACACACACACACACACACACACACACACACACACACACACACACACACACACACACACACACACACACGCACGCACGCACGCACGCACGCACGCACGCACACACACACACACACGCACACGCACACGCACACGCACTCGCACACACACACACACGTACAATCACAGACAGGCAGACATAGAGTTGTGTACCTGATATTGCACTTATTTGTCATTAATGTCATTAAATGATTAGGTAGGTATACCTGTAAGTCGCAGGTAAAAGATATACGACAATAGAAGTAACGTGATCAGGGAATGCACACAAGCACTTCTAAAGCGCATCGATGTCATTAGAGTTAAATAGAGAAAGACGGACAGAGGGAGAGAGGAACAGAGGGACAGAGGGACAGATGAAGGGAGGGAGGGAAGGAGGGAGGGACGGACGGACGGACGGAGGGAGGGACGGAGGGAGGGAGGGAGGGAGGGAGGGAGATACGAAGGGAGGGATGGACAGAGGTACAGACGGAGAGATGGAAATACAAAAAGGAGAAACAGAGATACAGAGGGAGAGGCGAAGGGAGGGAGAGAGAGAGGGACAGAGGGAGAAACCAAGGGAGGGAGGGACAGACAGAGTGACAGAGGGAGAGAGGAAAAGACAAAGGGAGGAAGGGACAGAGGGAGAGGCGAAGGGAGGTAGAGAGAGGGAGGGAGGAAGGCAGGCAGGGAGGCAGGCAGGGAGGCAGGGAGGTAGGGAATAGGGAGGGCGTTATCCTGCCAAAAACGCAGCATCGGAGAACTAAAACCGTTTCATCTGCCTCCTTCTCTTCCTCCTCCTCCTCCTCCTCCTCCTCCTCCTTCTCTTCCTCCTCCTCCTCCTTCTCCTGCTCCTGCTCTTCCTCCTCTTCCTCGTCCTTAACTTTGTCTCCTGGATCAACAATTCATTCTCATCAGGGACAGAGGGAGAGGCGAATGGAGGTAGAGAGAGGGATGGAGGAAGGCAGGCAGGGAGGCAGGGAGGCAGGGAGGTAGGGAAGGAGGGAGGGCGTTATCCTGCCAAAAACGCAGCATCGGAGAACTAAAACCGTTTCATCTGCCTCCTTCTCTTCCTCCTCCTCCTCCTCCTCCTCCTTCTCTTCCTCCTCCTCCTCCTCCTCCTTCTCCTGCTCCTGCACTTCCTCCTCTTCCTCGTCCTTAACTTTGTCTCCTGGATCAACAATTCATTCTCTCGTTCTGCTTCTGCTATCCTCCTTCTATCATCCATCCTCCTTTTCCTTTCATCTTCATTTGTCTTTCCTCTTCTCGTCTTCCAACCACCATCCTCCTCTTTCTTCTATCCTCCTCTGCCTATCCTCCTCTCCTCCTCCACCCTCCTCTTCCATCTATCCTCCTTTGTCTATCCTCCTCTCTCCATCCTCGACTCTCGTCATCTCACCCTCTCATAGTCCATCTTCCTCCTCCTCCTATCCTCTGTCAATCCTCCTCACACCATCCTCCAATCCCCTCTCCCTCTCCATACTCTTCTTCCTTTCATCTCCCCCTATCGTCCTTTCCTCCTCTTCTCCATCCTGCTCTTCCTTCTCTATTCCTCTCTTCATCCTCCTCTCCATCCTCCTCTCCATCCTCCTCTCATCCTCCATCCTCCTCCTCCTCTTCTTTCTATCCTCCTCTCTCCATCCTACAAGTGCTCCCGTGTCTTCCCCAAGCGTCGACTGTAAAAAGGTCCTATACACTGAGCGAGCGCTTAATTCGATAAGCGCTTAGACGCAAGCGCTGCCCTGTCCGAACGCGTGAAACGCATATTACATTATAGAGGCGCATCATAAATTTCTAATGTCGGCCAATTTACCGGCGACGGACGTAAGGTAACATCGGCTGTTGACTTAATTAAGTGACGCATTTATATAGAGCCAATGAGACTGCGTTCTGTGCAGTTTGTGTCATCTTTAATTACTAATCGCAAGAGGAGGAGGAGGAGGAAGAGATAAGAAGGAGGAGGACGAGGACGAGGACGAGAGCAAGAGGAAAGAAAGAAGAGGAGGAGAAGAGGAAGAAGAGGAGGAACGGAGGAGGAGATTGAGAGAGGGGGTGAGAGGAGGGAGAGGATGAAGAAGATGAAGAGGAGAGAAGGACTAGGACGAGAGGAGGAGAGGAGGAGGAAGAAGAGGAGGAATAAAAGGAAGAGAAAGAAGAGGAGAAGAGGAGGAGAGGATAAGGAAGATGAAAAGAGGAGGAGGGCTGGGAGGAAGGGGAGGAGAGGAGGAAGAGGAGAGAGAAGAGGAAGAGGAGGCGAGGAGGAGAAAGAAGAGGAGAGGAGAAGAGAGAGGAAGAGAAAGTAGAAGGGGAGGAGGAAGAGCAACAAGATGGAAGAATTGGAGGAAAGAGAGAGGGAAGAAGGAGCGTAGTAGAAGAAGAATTGAGACAAGGGAAAAGTAAGGAGGCGGAGGAGAAACGAAAAGAAGATGGAAGGAGTGGAAGAAAGAGAGGAGGAGCAGGAAGTGGAGGAGATAAAAACAGAAAGATGAGGAATATTGGAGGAAAAAGAGAAGAGAAGAGGAGAGAGAGAGAGAGAGAGAGAGAGAGAGAGAGAGAGAGAGAGAGAGAGAGAGAGAGAGAGAGAGAGAGAGAGAGAGACAGAGACAGAGACAGAGACAGAGACAGAGACAGAGACAGAGACAGAGACAGAGACAGAGAGACAGACATAGAGAGAGAGACAGAGAGAGAGAGACAGAGAGAGAGAGACAGAGAGAGAGAGACAGAGAGAATAATTCGACGAGGAGGATAAATACTATTATTACCACTATTACTATTACTTATTGGCGTTATAGTTGTTATTATCATTTTATAATATTACTATTACTATTACTAGTAGCGTTACTATTACTTGTATGGTTATTGATACTATTATAAATGCTTTGTTGTCGTTACCCGTATCACTCTTGTTTCTAACGTCAGCATCATTAGCATAACTATCATTTTCCCCTTCAGCCAACTTGAGAATGATTGATTGGCAGTGGCATCAAGCGCATTCAATGTAGCCTATGTTGCATCGTTTCGTATAAAGCATTCAATTGCAGGTGAAATATGTCTGCGACAGAAGCCCCGACGATGCAGGGACTGAAGAGAGAAACAGACAGGCAGGCAGGCAGACAGACAGGCAGACAAGCAGACGGAAACAGGGAGAGAGACAGAGAGAGAAGGAGGGAGAGGAACAAGGAGAGAGGGGTAAGGAAGATAGAGACAGAATGTGAGAGTGAGATAGGGAGAGAGAAAGAGAGGGAGGGAGAGAGAGGGAGGCAGAGAGAGAGACAGAGAGAGAGGGAGTGAGATGGAGGGAGAAAGAGAGAAGCAGGATTATTGACTTTCTGCTGCTACAAGCATTCGCTTTTGTCGTGAGATGACGAAAAGAGAACGAGAGACAAAATACCGGAAGACGAGACATGGATGATTTACAACGACTGAATGTGTTACGACCCTATGTCATGCATCACTTACCACGGTCTGCCCCTTCCCTCTGTCCACCTATCTGTTCATTCTCTCCATCCATCTATCTGTCCCTTCCCTCCGTCCATCTATCTGTCCCTTCCCTCCGTCCATCTGTTTGTCCCTTTCCTCCGTCCATCTATCTGTCCCTTTCCTCCATCCATCTATCTGTCCTGTTGACGATGCTGTTGTTGATGAGGAGGAGGACTATGATGAATTGTAATGACGACATTGATAATGAAAATGATAACGATGACGATGACAATTACGATTACTCTGATGGTGATTATTCCTACAACGACGGCAGCAGTAACTGCCTTGCAGTGACGCTGATCAGTTCATGCCACGTAAGCCAGCCAACGTAAGCCAGCCAACATAAGCCAGCCAACAACAACAGCACAGCCAACTGATCTCCATTCACACCGACAAATCGGTTGGTGCGTTCGCCAGACCCCCCCCCCCAACTTCCTCCCCTTCCTACCTCCCCATCCGTCTGCCGATCGGTCGATAGATGGCTCCACTGAATGCCTATTAAATGCCCGGACGTCCCCCTCCCCAGCCCCGGTCTTGCTCCGCTCTTGTGCCGTAGTATAATGGCTGCGGAGTCCGAGGCGTTTTTTCTAATAGTCGGCGGAGATACAATGGCTGGCGAGCACTAGCGTGCAATGCGCGGTAGAGCAGTTCAACGGCAGATCTGTCGGTAGATCGGCTATGAACGCACGCTCACAAACGCACAGACATATGCAGGAATACACAGACATGTATAGGCATACACAGACATACACAAGTATGCACAGACATACGCAGACATACACAGACATACACAGACATACACAGGCATACACAGGCATGCACAGGCGTACACAGACATACAAAGACATACACGCACAAGCATGCACATACAAGCACAGGTATATACAAACATTCACAGACGTATACACTAGCAAACAGATACAGACACAAAACTATACATACATACACAGGCACACACAGACATACGCAGACGTAAACAGCCATACACAGACATACGCAGGAATGTATAGACACACAGACATACGCAGACATACACAGACGCGAATTGACATACATGGACAGACACAGACATACACAGATATACACAGATACACACAGATATGCACAGACATATACAAGCATACACATCCACACAAGCCACACACCTATTCAGGAAGCCAAAAGCCTTCATACTGAAATAGCAGTTAACAATAATAATTATTGTACGTTCTAGGTAACTCCATGGTATTTGCGTCGACGTATGACAGAGTAAAACATCCTAGAAGTAGCTTGCTGCTGTTTGTGCTTCCATTTCATGCTGTCACTACAATGGACCAAACGCTTTGATCTGCACTCGGGTGGACTTTGGCAATGCTGTGTACATTGGCCTTTCCTCCTCCAATATGCACAAACTGCAGACTATTCTGCCTCCCTCGTGACTCCCTACGCTGGCTCCCTGCCCAACAGAGTATTCAGTTCACCCTCACTCGCGACTGCCTCACTGGGTCTGCTCCGTCTTAGACTCTTAGCTAATGAATATCAGCACCCCGGTTTTTTCCTTGCCTGAGAGTGCCTCCTTGCGATCATTGGCCTGCGGCCTTATGGCTGTCCCTCGTACGCGCTCTTCCACGGCACAATCCAGTAGCCTCGCCTATGTGGGTCCCTCAGCTTCTCTCTATCTCCCCTTGTCTCTCCGCCAAGAGCTTCTTGCCCTCGCTTCTCTCAATAGTTCCGTAGACGCCTGAAAACCTTTCTTCTTGCCGGTGCTGGCATTGATGCGGGTTGAGAGATCCGCAGTTTTGAGCTAAATTTGGTTAAGTTATGTTAAGCTAAGGTATGTTAAGCTAAATTATATTATGTTAATCCCGTCATGTGCTATTGTTATTGCAAAAGGCATGCTAAGTATGTAATTGCCATGTTGTTTTTTATTACGAAAAGTATACACACACATGAAACGAAATGTATATATATATATATATATATATATATATATATTTACACTTTTATACATTATATACAGTATGTGTTTATACATGTATATGTGTTTGCGTGTGTGTATGTGGGTGCGTGGGTGCTTGTATGTGCTTGCTTGTGTCTGTCTATATGTGAGCGTTTGCATGTGTGTACGTGGATGCCTTTGTGTCTGTTATGTATGTATGTGTGCGTGTGTGTAGCGCAAACATGTATATACATTATGCAGGGGTAAACCTTCAGCAATTCACTTGATATTCATTCATTCATTCGTTCGTTCATTCCTATTCGAAGAGAGACGCAGAAGACGAAACCCCGGCGGTGCCTCAGCTTAAACCTCGCTGCCACTCCCATGCATTTCGAATCCCCAGAATCTCCCGGACGTCGATGAGCAGGACTTTGTAACTATACGCCGACGAAGAAGGAGAGATCGAAGACCCATCAACCGAATCGCAGACATCCATCATCGCCAGAACCTCTTCCTTCTGGACAGTCGACGAGACGACGGCTGAGGCGCACGTAGGACGCAGACGTCATCTTTGACTGGTCAATAAATGACCTTTCTATCTCGGCGTCCGATCGTCACCTGAGCCAAGTGTCCGTCGGAGCTTGATTAATCACCCGGGGGTTACAACCCTCACCCCCTATAAACCGATCCCCTTCCGGATCCTACATCGATTCCAGGGAGAAATTGCACCCAGTGGGGGAGGTATGAGTCTGTCTGTCTGTCTCTGTTTGTCTATCTCTCTTTGTCTCTGTGTCTCTGTTTTGTGTATGACTTTCTGTCTCTGTGCATCTCTCCGTGTATCTGTGTTTGTCTGTTGCTGTCTGTCTGTCTCACTGTCTCTCTCTCTCTCTCTCTCTCTCTCTCTCTCTCTCTCTCTCTCTCTCTCTCTCTCTCTCTCTCTCTCTCTCTCTCTCTCTCTCTCTCTCTCTCTCTCTCTCTCTCTCTCTCTCTCTCTCTCTCTCTTTCCTCTTTCTGTGATGGAGGGAGGTTCGTTAAGAAGTGGAGGGAGGCAAGGGCCTATAGTCGACGAGACCAAACAAGAAGACAATAGGACAGAACAGGAAATAATACAATTGTATGACACGATATGACATGATAAGATACAATACAATAAAATATTATAAAAACATCATATTAATACTATACAATGCATGACAAAACTTTGGTAACGCCATCTTTGCAGGACTTTCACTGCTAATATTTTGAAGCTTCAGTCTGTTCTCAGACCCGCTGCCCGTCTTACTGAAGGTGTCCCCTTGTTAGGCCATAAAGCTTCCTTTATGCGAGATACTTTGCACTGGCTCCCTATACAACAACGTATTCAGTTTTAGATCCTGACCTTTATGCGCAATTGTCTTGCTGGCTCTGCTCCATCTTACCTCAGGGACTTCTGCATTTTCAGTCTCATCAGTCCCGGGTCGTGGCACCCTTTGGTCGGCTGCCCATGGACTCTTGACTGTCCCTCGTATACGCATACTGCTACAGCTCAGTCCAGAAGCCTTGCCTGTGTTGGGCCCACAAGCTGGAATCGTCTTTCCCGAGAGCTGCGGCTTGAGTTCCTCAGTTTGTCCCATCCACAGTTTTGCAAGCGTCTGAAGTATGTGTTATTTGACAGTGATTTCACTGGTTCGGGTCGGGAGCGCCAATGATGAGTTTTCCTTGAAGTGGCGCTTTATAAATGTCAGATTACAATACCAATTACACTAAATAGAGTTAGTTAATAGGTTCACAATCCACATGCTGCTCGGATTCTAAATACAGGATGTTGTAATGGCGCTCTATAAATGATCAGAGACATTCAACACAACAAAGTAGGTTCTAAAGATACTGATGCTGAGAAGAGAGCAATCGCGTGATGCGGACTCACTCCACTGATGACCTTCGGTCCATCCGTCCGTCCGTCCGTCCGTCCGTCCGTCCGTCCATCTGTGAGTCATATAATGAGACTCCAGAGTATCGCGTGTTGTTCCTTATTTCATGCGATTCATGGATTCGGATTTACGTACTCATCGATTCTAATGTCTGTCTGTCCGTCTGTCTGTCCCTCTGTCTGTGCGTCTGTCTGTCTCTCTCTTTGTTTATCGTTGGGTGCAGAGGTTAATCGGCCCAACGCAATACGCTAAGGCTTTCGTTTGTATACATCTGTTCATCCTTTAATTCGTTTGAACGCTGGATCATTCACTCATTCATTCATTCATTCATTCTTTTACTCATTCACTCATTCATTCATTCATTCATTCATTCTTCACTCTTTCATTCACTGAGTCTCTGTTACGTTCATTCATTCATTTTCGTCAATTAATTCAATCATTCACCTTTTAATTCATTCGCCCATTCATTAATTCATTCGTTCATTCATTAATTCATTCATTCATCGTTTCATTCACTCATTCCGTCGTTCATTCAGCGTTCATTTAGAGCAACGAGTCAAACAAATCCACCTGGCATCAAAGATGCGGTAGTTTGGGAATCCTTCCTGAACCCAGGACTGGAGATATGATGCGGAAACTGCGAACAACATCAATAGCTGGAGATCCCATTTCCACTGGGAAAAGCCATCTAATTAGGGAAGGTTCAGCTCCGTTCGTTACTGGACCAACAGACCTAGAAGCTGTCCCTCCAGAGCCTACACTCTGTAGCCTAAGGTCTCATAATGCCAGACACTACTGAAGTCAGAATACGCGTGTCTGGTACTTAGGAAAATAGTGTACGTTGTAAATGAATATCGTGCACAATAATAACTTCTGTACAAAAAGCTTCAGCCGATAGCGCTGAACTTGCGATAACTTTATCGGGTGGGATTCGAACCCGTAAACTGCGCGTCCGAGTATGACATGGTGCCTGGTAACTTAGGCTCATGGTGAACAACATGGTAAATGGTGAATGAACGTGGTAAATAAGTGAAAAAATACATAAATTTGTGTACGTTAGTTAAAGGTTTACATGACATTGTAAACGATGAAGTTGTATTAGACACCTTTAAAACGTTCATCTTCTGATTACTTAAAGCCTAACACATAAACGTTGAAGTAGTTCTACCTTATCTGCTTTTCTACGATATTACGTATTAGAGACCTTCTTCTCATTACTTAGGTTTTAACATGTAAAGTTGTAAACGAAGAAGTTGTATAACACACCTTTGGGGAGGGGGATAGAGTAATGGTAACGCTCATGGCCAGGAGAGCATTAGGTTCGCGGATCGATTACCGTAACCCCCCTCTAGGGCGGCGCTTTGCATGGCTGCCAAACCGTGTGTTTAATTAAGGTTTGACTGTACTGTCATGTTTCAATGTAATCTTACTACGTTTGTCAGTTTGAATTAATACAGAAAAAAATTATTATTATTGTTAACACGTCTATCTTCCAATTGCTTAGAGCCTAAACTGTAAACTTTGATGTTGTGGTAAAACAAAGCACTTTAAATACTGATTACTTAGGGCCTTACATGTGAAGTTAAACGATGAAGTTGTATTACACACCTTTAAAACGTTTTATTTCCGATTACTTAGGGCCTAACACGTAAACGATGACGTTGAATTAGACACCATTAAAAGTTTGATCTCCTAATTATATAGGGTCTAACACGTGGACGTAAACGATGAAGTTGAAGTGTATCAAATCAAATTAAAACTCCGTTTATTAGAAGACATCAAACAGTTTAACTAGTAATACAGAGCAGTTTGCCAGGCAAGTTTTCTGGTTGAGCTTCTAAAGGGGAGCCCAAAAGGGACAAGTCCCGCTAGGAGGGAACCCCATATACCAAATTAAAAGGTGGACGGATAGCAGTTATACTTGGACAGTTTCTAAGTTAAATCTTAACTAAACATAATAATGAACTTAACTAACATGAACTTGACAAAACTCTCTCAAAAGAGAGAGAGAAAAAAGTAGCCACATGAACAAATACTGGTCTCAGAAGAATCAGGTAAGATGGCACGTGAAAAGTGCAGTCTTGTTGTCAAGACCTTAAACCTCAAGACCAAGACCAAGACCAAGACTTTGAACCTCGAGACCAAGACCAAGACCAAGACTTTGAACCTCGAGACCAAGACCAAGACCAAGACCTTGAACCTCGAGACCAAGACCAAGACCAAGACTTTGAACCTCAAGACCAAGACCGAGACCAAGACCCTAAAAATCACATTCAGCCCAAGACTTCTTTTCCTTACAAAAAATTGTCAAGTCGGACTACTCGCTATTTTAATGAAAACGTGAGTCTTTTATTTTATTCAGGCAAATTAACTGTAAATGCAGACTGCAGAGAAATCCGAATTCGTATTTGCAAAAGTTTTTCATGCAAAATGTTATTCCAAATGCATTTTGTATTTTATAAAAACCAATTCGCTCAGAATTTTCTGACCAAGACGTGCTTGTGGGGCCTCATAAAAATTCCGCCATGTGAAAAAGTACGTTTTACAGGTGCTGAAGTCGCTGGCACACACAGTAGCTTTTCAAGAACTGGATTTAAATGTACAAATCGCGAGTCTTTTTGAAATCCTCTCATGGTTTATCGGACCGTCTGGCTTCAGAAAAAGTTTCGGCAGGGCTTCCAGACACAGCATAACTTAGTCGCTGCTGCCGATGGGTTTTCCTGACCAACAAGACTTGCATCCGTCCGTAGGCTATGATGCAAACAGGCTTGATAAATTTTTAAATTCTTGAGTTTTGTTAAATGACTGTTCATATTGACAGCCGGTCTTGGTCTCGGTCTTGAAAAACCAAGACCAAGACCTTGAACCTCAAGACCAAGACCAAGACCAAGACCTTGAACCTCAAGACCAAGACCAAGACCAAGACTTTTGGTCTCAAGACCAAGACCAAGACCAAGACTTTTAAAAACGAACTCGAGTGCACTCGAGACCAAGACCTTGTCTGGAAAAGTGGTGCCATCTGTACCCATCCAGTCTAGACTAGAGTTTAGATAAAGCTTTAACAGTTTTTTGAATGTACCAATTGAAGGAGATGTGGTCAGATCCCAGGGCATATTTTAACTGTATAACTAGTGGGACAAATGTCCCAGTAGTGTTAGGATTTGTCCCAGTAGTTAGGCTGATTTGTCCCAGGCAATGTATTGTTAAAGTATAAGTAGTGGGACAAAATGTTGCAACAGTTTTAAGATTTGCCCCAGTAGTAAAATGAAATGAGGAAATTCCCAAAAAGGTCATCAACTGTTCTCTGGAGATGACTTTTCGGGAGCTGACTTTGTCCCAGTAGTCTAAATTCCTTAAAATATGCACTGTCAGATCCAGAGGTAGTGAGTTCCACAATCTAGGACCCTGGCATCTAATAGAGAACCATTTAGTCTTGGTACGTGCAATCTCACTGCGATACATGCGAGCGTTTCTTGTATTACGTTGGTGCACCATAGATCCACTTTTAAAATAGTTGTTGAAAGATGGAGGTAGCATCCCATTGTGATACCTGTACATAAAAAGTCCTATTTGAAATTTGTTAATATCAGCTATTTTCATAATATTATTATTGATAAAAATGGTCTTGTACTCAAACTCCAGTGAACGTGATAGAGGGTGCGAACAGTAAGTTTTTGCAGGGTACTGAGATTTTTGTGTAGTAACGGCGTAGTAACGGCGCTTGTCACCGGCTGGGCATCCAACTATCGATGAAGTTCTATTAGAGACCTTTAAAACGTCTCACTTTAATATGTATAATCTATCATATAAAAGAAAGGAACTCCTGTTGACGTCAACAGCCTTTGTTGCTATAAGATGTCGTTAAACTCTGGATCCATCGATGAAGTTAACTCCGCCACTGCTCGTGGTCTGGTAGTGCCAGTCCCAAGCCTGAATAAAGGAGGAGGGCGACGCTAATGATATTTGTTATCACACGGTGTCGTTAAACTGAAACTACTACTAAAACGATGGAATTGTATTAGACACCTTTAAAACGCTTGTTCATTTGATATATAAAAACATGCAGTCGAAATATGTAGCTACCTCCCTACCGACGTTAAGATGCCGCAAAGATGTCATTAATAATATTATGTTGTAATCCATAGTTATGATCGTTGGATAGACTGCCTGCCGTTTTCTGGCGGTGCCAGTCCGAAGCCTGGATATAAGAGGAGGGCGACGTTAATAACCTTCGTTATGAGACAGTTTCAGTCGTGAAACACTAACTCCGCTACTGCCGCAATCGAGCGGTGCCAGTCCCAAGCCTAGGTAAAGGAGGAGGTCGGGTTTCGACCAGGCTTGCACTTCTAGTTGATTATGACTTTGAGTCGCCTTTTAGCTTTATCCAATTTCCCTTAAAAATACGACAACTACTACTACCATTATTTCCACTACTACTGCTGCTACCACTACCACAACTACTACCGCGTCACATAGCTTTACGTAATAGCGCGACAAAGATTTGCATTTCATAACTTTACGCTACATCGCTTAGCGTTACATAGCTCTACGTTACAGCGTTACATATCTTGGCGTTACATAGCTTGGCGTTGTATAGCTCTACGTTATAGCTTTGCGTTTCAGAAGCTTTGCGTTACGTATCGTCGTGTTACATTACTTTGTGTTACACAGCTTTACGTTATACCACGCCTGTCGACGGTCTGACCACACTAATTATGAGCGTGACATCTCTTTCGACTTAGCACCTTATTATCGCTGGCTCCTTCGCCAGTCAACCGTAACCTCGAAGACAGCGCTGCCTTATCGTTTCGCTTGGCTGGACGAACGCGATCATCGCAGCACTGCAGGCTGAGAACGCCCCCTAGCAACCGCCCTAAAGCACACGTGACTTTGCCGCCAGGGGCGTAACCAGGCTGGGGCTTTGGTGTGTAACAGTTCCCCCGTCCTTTGAAAACTTTATTTGCATACAAAGCGACATCCGGACTCTGTTACCCCGGATAACAAAACCCATCGGGATTATGCAAATTGATATCGACGCAACTTGGATTGGTAGCCTGGTGTCTGGGCCCCATGGCTGGCTGGCTGGCTAAGCTCCCCAGGCTAGCTACGCCCCTGGGACAGCGGAGGAAGTGATCGAGTTAATGAGTCCGATGGCTCAATCGGATCGATTGTAGTCGGCTGCTGAGCTTAGTTCCTCCATCCTCAATCCTCCTCCATTCTCCTTCACCCTTCCTCCTCGTCCTCTGTCCTGCTCCGTCCTCTTCCTCCTCCTCTTCTTCTCTTCATCCTCCTCCGTCGTCCTACGTCGTCCTACTCTTCCTCCTCCTCCTCCTCCATCCTCCTCCTCCATCCTCCTCGATCTTCCTCCATCCTCCTCCATCCTCCTTGACCCTCATCGACTAAATGGTCCATCAAATCGACAGATTCGACTAAGGTGATGGATCTTATGTCGACGCCTCTACGTGCTGAGATTAAGCGATAGCTCGTGAAAGCAGTATCTGGCGAGAGCAGACACTTCGGCGTACATCCTATAAAGATCACTATTACCGGAATTGACCGGGTGAGATCCGTCACAGCCCCTTCCCGTTTGAATGGGTGCCGAGCCATTTAAGGTCCCCCGTGTACGGACCGTGCTTACCCGAGATTTAAATCTATGAAAGAAGCCACCATCAGCATGAAAACCGTCAACCTAACGCACACACATGGTCATGGGACGTACACTCTAACCGAAGTAGCTAGCCAGGCCAGTCGTTAAGTAGAAACTTACTAAGTAACTTTCGGTTACGATCAAAATCGTAGTGAAATTTTATGGTAAAGATCAACATAAAACGTCCCTGTCAGTCACAAGATGTCGTTAAACACCGGTGACAGTGGCTTCCATATTTATAGCTCTTTGTAGCAATCAATTGAACAGGCATTCGATAAGAGCAGAGAGTTGAATATGCATGGCTCATTGTAAAGTTCGATATTACTTAATGAAAAGTAATATGGTAGAAGGTACAAAGTAGGATTAGACAAGTCTGAACTTAGCTGCATTCTATTATAATTGTATTGTACTGTATTGTTTTGTATTTTATTGTATTGTAACGTATTGTATTTTATTGCATATTGTAAGTCATACCAGCTACGTTGGTCAAGGTATACGCGTAGAAGAAGAGAAAGACGAACAGTCCCTTTAGGTAACCGCTAGAAGCAGCCATAGTATGCAGTGTTAGCGACTTCCTTTTCTTTGTCTCGGCATATGAGGGTGGATGGCCAGTCCTCTCCCTCGCCGTATACATAGTGATCTCCCCACAACCCACTAACAGTGTACGGCCAGTGTAGTCATTATGGCTAAGTCGGCAAGGGGGCGCAGGTGGAACAGAAATCTCGACTTTCTGCCCTGTCGGGGATTTAACTCCGACCTCTTGATGATTGACAGATGATTGACAACCTAGTAAGATGACCTCTAGAGTCCAGACTATCGGGTACCCAAAGCAGGCTGAAGGAAAGTATAATTAGCGGTAAGGTGGGGTATGATAAGGAAAAGGTAAGCTCAGATACCTCTTCGTATAAGGTAAGTCCAGACACTTCTTCATATAAGGTAAGTCTAGATACCTCTTCATAGAAGGTGAGCCCAGATACCTTTTCGTATAAGGTAAGTCCAGATACCTCTTCGCATAGGGTAAGTCCATATACCCCATCGTATAAGATAAGCCCAGATACCTCTTTGTGTAAGATAAGCCCAGATACCTCTTCGTATAAGGTAAACCCAGATACTTCTTCGTGCAAGATAAGCCCAGATACCTCTTTGTGTAAGATAAGCCCAGATACCTCTTCGTATAAGATCAGCCCAGATACTTGCTGGTATAAGATAAGCCCGGACACCACTTCGTATAAGGTAAGCCCAGATACCTCTTCGTATTAGGTAAACCGAGATACCTCTTCTTATTAGGTAAACCCAGATACCTCTTCGTATAAGGTATACGCTGGCTCGTGCGCATACATAGCATGTTCTTGGATTAGGCAAAGCAGCTGTCATATTCATCTTCTCTCCCGTCTCTGTCTTCCTTCCTCTGTTGTTTCTCCTCCATCCTTGACTGAGGGATCATCTCGGTCCTCATGTCACGTCCCTCGTCAACCACAGTCGTGTCAATTATGCCTCGCCGTCACGATAGGTTTCGTCCTGCGTCACGAGTCTCGTGTCACAGGAAACACCGGAAATGACGTTGATCTCCCGTGCGCATGCGCGTCGAATCTTAAATTAGAGCCGAAGAAGGTTATGATGATAATGATGATGATGATGATGATGATGATGATGATGATGATGATGATGATGATGATGATGACGACGACGACGATGAAGGGTACAATAATAATAATAATAATAAAAATAATGTTAATATTAATAATATAAATAATGATAATTAAAATATGAATCTAAAATATAATATATAGAAAAACAGAAAGGAAAAATAAGTATAATATAATTAATAACAAAAAAAACAAATAATTAAATAATGATAAAATACTACTAATAATGATAATAATAAAGATATAGTAGAATAACAGTGAAATAATAACAACAACAACAACAAGAGGAGGAAGAATTAGTAATAACTTAATATTAATTTATAAGTTAAGTTTACGAAGACGACCACTGGTGTCCTACGCTTAGCCTTAGAGTAGCCTAGATCTTTAGAAATTTTGAGTTTACGATAACGTGTCGAATCCGAAACAAAGACGTAATGAGCAGTCTTTATCGTAATGCATTCTTCTCCAAACAAATAACAAACCACAGCCTATATATACCTTTGTGATGTTTCGCAAGCCTCTGATAACACACAAACCCGACTAGCAGCCATTTCTTCAGTGACCACAGGTGTCGCCAGAGTCGCGCGGAGTCGTGCTCAGAAATCGCAGCATCGACCAGAGATTTCGTGACGTTTAAGGAGCGAAGGAGATTAGCATCGCCCGCGGTTTGTTGACAGTCTCTTCATAACGGACCGCGACTAATACACGAGTCTAAAGCGACGAATACGCGAGTCTATAGCGACTAACAAGCCGGTCTAAAGCGAACAGCGACGGATCGTGACCCCTGTGACCTGGTCTACGTCGCCTTCTATTACCTGCGCCGATTCGCACACAATCTCTAAAATACCGCCTCATTTTCGTCTATTACTGCCAACGAGGGGGATTAATTTCTAAGCAAACCTAGGGTTTGGGGGTGAACACTGCATGGGGCGCGGCCGTGTTTGCTCTTCGGTGGTCGGGGTAAAACGTCGTGGGAAAGGGCGGACATCGCGAACGTGACGAAATGAGGCCCACGTGATCGGGTCTGCGTTGTTAAGCGGAAACGGCCGGAACCCGCTAGAATTCATTTCGAATCGCTAGATACCGTAACGTCATTATAGACTCTCCTGTAGTCACCTCTTCCAGCTATCCTCATTCCGCTCCTGCACCACCCGATGATCGCCATTCCCAACGACTTCCACCGCATATTGACTCCTCGGCTTGACCCCTCCCCAACCCCGGATTCTGGATTGACACCGAAACCAAATGTACAACCCATCTATTGCGGACTTAATTTGATAAAGCGCCAACGTATAACCTAATCTCCCGGTAGCGACTTTCGAGGGATGTTGATAAATGTCGGAGATTTACAGTTACAGTACATTACATTTAGACTATATCACATTTATATCACATTTACACTACATTTACATTATATTTACATTACATTTACAATTATGTATGTTATTGATATACATTGATTAAAGTAATGTAACTCGAAAACTGCATTTGTGCCACAATCCTATCTAGCATACCATCTGTTGAAACGTTTTCCAATTTAATAATAATTATGTGATAAAATCAATTTGATAGATTTAAATAAAAAAAATTTTTAACATGTAAAATCACACAACAATAAAATTACAAATAATAAAACAGTGAAAAGAACTCAGCGAGAACTTAGCGAATTATAACCCGTTCCAGACTTTCCTATTATTGTCTCCGGACATTGTTTTAAGGATCTGAGGGTTCACAGCTACTTTGGAGTAAAAATCAAATTAAAAGACAAAAATCATTTAATTGAAATATATATAATAATTATAATTATATCAAAATAAATATTATTATCATTATTATCATGTGAGATAACTATAATAAGAAAACATATGCTCTTATATAGATGATGGAAATAATTCACGTATATTAAAACGTGATAAATAAATCTATCTTCAGAGTTTTACCATTAACCAGTGTCTTCTGTCACCAAAACCAAGCGATAACATCAAGATGGCAGATATATAATAAGAGATAAAGAAGTCCGTTAAGCTAGCCTAAGAGGCACCCATGGGTATGAAGTGTTAGCGACTTCATTTTCTTAACCTCAGCGTATGAGTGCGGGTGGCCAGTCCTCACTCTCGCCGTCTCATCTTCTCACCAACAGTGTACGGTCAGTGTACTCATTATAGCTGAGTTGGATAGGAGGCACACGTGGAGCAGAAACCTCGAACAAAATTTCTGCTCGGGCAGGGATTTGAACCCCAAGGATCTCTAATTACTCTAATTACAATCCAGTATGCTAATCACTACACTATCGAGCACCCTCTATAATAAGATTACAGGTTTTGCAATTGAAACCCGAGAATACGTAAAATTATAGCTATGGATAATGTGAACATAGGTCCATTTCTGAATGCGAACGACACATCAAAGCAAAAGTATTATGGATAAAAATGGACTTTGTGTTCTGCGCTCAGAATGGATGCAGAGTTTTCAAAAGAAAACTCTCTTCCTAATTCGTCTCACGTGTATTTATCTCCGGCTAATAGTAAGTCCCCCTTGGGCCGCATTTGCTGCTGACTGGATTAGGCAATGGATTGGCCGAGACCGAGAAAGAGGAGGAGACAACAGAGGACGCCATTTCCATAGATATTATATCAGACGAGAAGAGGAGACGTCGTCGGCGACTGTAGATGTCGCCAGGCGCACGATCAAAGACGTTATGACGTTGTCATCGGTTGGAGAGGGAGGGATGGAGGGAGCGAATCCTGGAGGGATGAGCAGAGAGGGAGACAGAGAGGGATGCTTGGATTGATGGAGGGAGGGAGGAGGGGAAGGAGGAGGGAGGGACGTACGGACCGCTGGACGGACGGACGAACAGAGGAAGGGAGGCAGGGAGGGAGAGATGGAAGGAGGGAGGGAGGGAGGGAGGGAGGGAGGTAGGTAGGGATGGAGGGAGGAGGGATGAATGGATAGAAGGATGGATACATGAATGGTTAGAAGGATGGACGGAGGGAGGGAGGGATTTAGTGATGGATGGATGTATGGATGGAGGGATGGAGGGATTTAGTGATGGATGGATGGATGGATGGATGGATGGATGGTTGGATGGATGAATGGATGGATGGATGGATGGATGGATGGATGGATGGATGGATGGATGGATGGATGGATGGATGGGCGGATGGATGGATGGATGGATGGATGGATGGATGGATGGATGGATGGATGGATGGATGGATGGATGGGCGGATGGATGGGCGGATGCATGGATGGATGCATGGATGTGGAAGGAAGATTGGAAGATAGGAAGGAAGGAAGGAAGGAAGGAAGGAAGGAAGGAAGGAAGGAAAGAAGGAAGGAAGGAAGGAAGGAAGGAAGGAAGGAAGGAAGGAAGGAAGGAAGGAAGGAAGGAAGGAAGGAAGGAAGGAAGGAAGGAAGGAAGGAAGGAAGGAAGGAAGGAAGGAAGGACGAATGGAGCCTGGATTGATGGATGGACGGAAGGCTGGGTTGATAGATGAATGGAGGACTGATTGGAAGGAAGGATTGACGGATGGACGGACGGATTAATTGATGGATAAACGAACAAAAAAGATCGAGGAAAAGACGGATGGACGGACGGAGTCTGAGGGTTGAAGGATCAGCTGCCTGGAGGATGGGGGTGGGGGGGGGGTACAACGACAGCCATCCCACAACAGAGGGCGCCAGTTTTAAACCTCCGAACTTATACTGTCGATCATTTAGAGTTCGTAGAAGAATGGTCGGCTGAGTCTGGTCAGAAGGCTTTCTATTCCATGGATGATCGTCTCTCTCGTCCAAATCCCAAACGCGTCCCTCGTTGCTCAAATTAACGTCACTGCGCTGTCCAGCGTTCTATGCGCAGCGCCAGGCGCATGTGACTTTTGTGTCGTGGAGAATTTGTGCTTCATTTGTCAACACTTTTTCTTTCTAATTTTCTTTGCAAATTCTCCCACAAAACCATGATCTCCTTCCGTCCGTCTGTCTGTCTGTCTGTCTGTCTGTCTGTGCGTTTGTGTCTATGCCTTCTTTATACTCCTTCTCCTCCTCCTCCTTCTCTGCCTCCTCCTTTTCCTCCTCCCCTCTCTTCCTCGTGACGGATGTTCGCCCGCGACAGTGATTCGCAGATTACAATGTCCTCCATCGATCCTCGCTCTCCTCCGCCATTTCCTCCTTTTGTTCTTCCTTGTCTTAACCTAATCCTTCCTTTTCCTCCCCTGCCTCGTCTTCCCCTTCCTCCTCATCCTCTTCAACTCCTCCTCCCCCTCGCCTTCCTCTTCAACTAATTTGCTACTATTAAGAAGCAACCTTTTGTTATTTGACATCGTTGTCAGGGACACGAAAGGCGTCTCAGCAGCATCAACTGACGTCGTCAAGTGTCGCCATGACAACCGATCTCCCTCCCTCCCAACCATCCCATCCAGACTCCGGGGGTCTTTGGATCCTCTGCCTCTTCTGAGAGCATGCAGCTTGGACAGAATGACGAGGGTGCATCCAGAGCATATATATATATATATATATATATATATATATATATATATATATATATATATATATATATATATATATATATATACAGAGCCCTTTCATCTGTGCATATTTATGAAACGCTTTTTCATCTCTGCATTTATGAAGAGCCTTTTCAGAACCCGGCGAAGAATGCCTTGGGTGGGATGAAGGGTTAGTTGACCATACATGTTGTCATGGTAGGGTAAATAACAATTTGCTCTACAGCCAGACATCAGATCACGAAATGAATGGACACGTTAACTGGATGGATGAATGGATGAATGATTGGATGAATGGATGGATGGATGGATGGATGGATGGATGGATAGATGGATGGATGGATGGATGGATGGATGGATGGATGAATGGATGAATGGATGGCCATTACTCGTATATACAATAATTATTATACATTAAACATATATGTGTAGTGTGCATATATTGGAATTAAGTATACATACGCATATGAAGTAAATACATATATGAATTCACTCAGTATATATATGTATGGATTAAGCGAATATTATATATATATATATATATATATAAGCTGAATAGGCTTATATATAGTCTCTCACAATGTATTACTGAAGCATAGTAAGTTAGTTAAGTTGCTAAGTTAAGTTGCGTGTTCTTAACACTATCAGGCTAGGTCTCTCTGTCTCTGTCTCTGTCTCTGTCTCTGTCTCTGTCTCTGTCTCTGTCTCTCTCTCTCTCTCTCTCTCTCTCTCTCTCTCTCTCTCTCTCTCTCTCTCTCTCTCTCTCTCTCTCTCTCTCTCTTTCTCTCTGTGTCAGTCAGTCTGACTGCATGCACCTGTATACGTCTGTCCGTCCGTATACGCCCGTCTTTTATTCGTCCGTCTGTCCCTGTGTCTATCCGTCCGTCCGTCTGTCTGTCTGTCTGTCTGTCCATGAGTCTGTCCTCCATTCCGCTCGTCCGCCCATCCATCCGTCCGTCTGTCCGTCTAAATCCCTCCTTTCCGTTCATCTATCCGTCCTCCTCTCTTCCTCTCCATCCGTCTATCTCATCGAGAGAATAGGTCGCAGCGTTTGTACGACCCTTGTAGCAATTTCTCAAAGTGTCTGTCGTTTGTTGCGCTCTCTTCAGATGAGTCCCATTGTCCGAGGAAAACACTGTGCCCCGCTGCCCTCCGCTGTCCCCCTCGCCTCCCTCAGAGTGAGTAGTCTCTGCTAACACAGTCCGTGCTGGATCAATCTGCTTAGAAGACGTCACCCGTCTTCTGCGGGGACAATGCCATGGTTCAGGTAGAAGGTCCCCCGCGTCAGGGATGTTTTCAGCCAACGGTTGTAATTAGCTGACAGGTACCAAGCGCCAACGACAGATGGGACTCTGGGAGAGATACAAGAAAAAGGAACTGTCAGCCTCCTTTAACAAGCAGTACATTTGAACACGTCGCAAGATGTCTCTGTGACACAAATACACGCATACATACGAACATACACACAAAAGCACACACAAACACGTACACATATATGTACACACACAAGCACACGCACAAATCCGCATACACACGAACATACACACAAGTACAGTAGTACACACACACATATAATATACACACATTGTCTGTTTCTGTATATGTATTTCTGTCTCTCTGTCTCTCACTCTCTCGATTATGGTGGGGATGATGGTGGTGATGATGATGATGTCCGGAACGTAACTGTAATTGTACTTGTTACAGAGGATTTCTGTAGCGCTTTTATAAATCTTCAGAAACGCTTTACGCCATTACACACTGTAAGAATTATAAAGGCATTATGTAAAAGAATTATATGAAAGCATTATATGAAAGCACTATATAAAAGAATTATGCGAAATAGTTATTGAAAAGAATTGTATAAAGAATTACATAAAAGAACTATCATAAAAGAATTATGTAAAATAATTATATAGAAGTATTATATAAAATAATTATATTAAAGAATTATGTAAAATAATTATATAAAAGAATTACATAAAATAATTATATACAAGAATTATATAAGTCGGTGCCCCGCGCCTATAGCTTTAGAGCAGTGGTTTAGAAACTTGTAGTTTATTACGTTTACGGAAGCACATAGAGCTGTAGATACCTTGCACAAGACATGTGCTTTGATATCAGACACTCTGTAAACATTCTAAATACTGCTTAGTGCCACTTAAAACCAGACATTACTTACGGTCGAGCAACTATTCAGATATACCCGGCAATTATATCCTCGCCCAGCCATCAAACGATTAATCATTTAGTCGCTAACCGGTAGTCGTTAGCCGCTACTCGTTCTTGCAAAGGATGTCAAATATTGACCGGGGACGTCCGTACCATGCCTAGAGCGCTTCGGGCCATCATATCTTACCCTGCTGTTTATCTTCGCTCTTAAATATAGGCTACATGGCTGTTTGATCGTGATTGATCACCAAATTCGGGTAGTTGAATATATTACTTTTGAGGATAGCGTTGAGGAATGATAATGCATTGATGGTGGGTCACGGTAGCCGATAGGTTAGAGCGCTCGCCTTAGACACCTTTAAACCGGTGTCAACCATTGCTATATAAATATGAAACACAACAGACGATTAATAAGAGCTCTACCTCTTACACACCTCTATTTGAGGTGTTAAATGGCTATATAATTATTACAGGCATAAATAGTGGGAAATGCGCCACTCTTCGTACTCTGGCAGTGCGAGTCCCAAGCCTAGAAAAGGAGGAGGGCGACGCTAATCGTCTTTGCTATGACTCAGCATCGTTAAACTGAAACTACCACCTAAATAGTGGGACATTGTAAATAGTGTATACCATTATCACTCGCCTTAGACACCTTTAAAACGCGGTCAAAGTTTCTAATATAAAGATGGGACACGGTAAGAAATTGTGAATTATTTGGTGTAGGAGAAATTTCAAAATTGATGCTGAGGAAAGTTTTCCTTCTGCAAAGAAACACGTATTAGAAAGGTTAAGAATTCTCTTTACTTAGAAAGCTTTGGTTTACGTCTAATGCTTGGCTTTAATAATCGCCTGCACCGTTCGAAAAGTGCCTGTATGTATGACAGTCTTTGCATAGTTAATTGATTTTATATTTCAACTCACCCTGATATAACCATACTGTGACATATTACTTGAAAGAATGATTTTAATTCATCTTTGTATGGAACTTCTATAGAACATTTGGGCGAACTATCGGCGAATTAAATTAGACAATAACGCTATTGTTCGCCTTTGAAAACTTCCGACATAGTTATCAGCCTGTGTCGATATAATTATTGCAGGGATGTTAATTTTGTGCTGAAAGTAATTTTTTATTGTAAATAAACATTTCATTTGTTTTTCTTAGCGAGATTCGGGTCCAGGTAGGTTACTAAATTTGAAATTTTTATAGCAACGACGTTGTTATAACTTTATTAACTTACAGCATGGTCCATTTACGTAAGGATTCGTTGCTAAGGTATACACCATGCACTAGTTTGTTAGAACCACAGGAATCTACATGGGGTATGACCATTTACATAGTATGAGCTGTCGCAAGCACTTGGACCAACTAAGTGTCTTGTCTGCCAGTTTTTCACTGGCTGTGACACTACCTCAAGTTTGAGAGGAAAGGGAATGAAGACCACGTGGAAAGCCTGGAATGCCTCCTACCTAGTTGTAACTGAATCTTTCCTTAATTTGAATAGTGTGGATGAATGGATAACGCGACACTGTCGGTCTTGTATACGATCGAACAAGTGAGTGTATTGACCTCAATACAAAACGCGTGAATCTGTTTACCCAGAAGTCCCGATCTCTGGAACTACTCCTATACCTACAACTTAAAATTCAATGCTTTCCTACAGCATGTGAAGAGGTCTGTCGATTTACCAGGCTGGACATTGCTGTGGCCATTGTCTTGAGAAAAAAGAGTTAAAATTGAAGATCCCAGTGAATGGGGATGGGCTAAAAATGGTAAATGGTGGGTGCTACTGTGGATGACCATTCCTTAGGTATGTACGATCTGCAGGGAGTTGATACACTGTTCGTGCAAGAAGGGCTGCCTTGGCAGATGGAAATGCGTTAAGATTAACCTTGTATGCATAGCTTTACGTCAGTGTGTCGGTGACTATGTTCGCGAATGATTTGAATATCTGTTCTTATTTGTAATAAATATGAACTGCCAGAATATAAAGATATTACAATGACTAATCAATAGTTATTTTAATTATGCGTTTGCGTGGAACCATTGCAGATAGTTCCAATTGGATCCAAGAAGTAGGGCCTTCTGAGAGGAATACTACTAGTAGACCTACATGTACTTCATATTTAGCGTAACACTGTACCTTAATCCCATGCAAGATTTTTGGAAATTTGTTTACTTCTCACATTGCGGATATATCAGTGGTTAATCCGCATTAATTCCTGATTCCAAGTATGAAATTTTTTACTTGTAGGTGAAAAATGAGCAATGTTACGCTAAAAGGAAGTATTTGAGAAGGTATTGAATGGGTGTGTATATAAACCGTGGTCCTCTGTAGTCGACTGTGAGACGCGGTCGCCGATTGGCTAGAGCGCTCGCCTTAGACACCTTTATAAAGACGACAACCGTTACTGTATAAGAATGGGACACAATAGTCGGTTAATGATCTCGTTCTCTTTTTGTCTGTATGTCAGACATCTTTATTTGAAAAGGTCTTAAATGGGTGCAAATATAAACTTTTGGAAATTGTATTTTGACATTGAATACAATTGGCTAGGTTGCTCGCCTTAGACAACTTTAACGCGGTGCCACATGTTACTATATAAATATAGGACACGATACGCGACTAATGAAAGCTTTCAAAACTCGTAGATATGTTTATTTCAAAAGGTTTTAATTGGGCGTATATATAAACTGTGGTACACTGCATACGACTGGTTAGAACACTTGTTTTAAACACCTTTAAAACAGGATTAAAGGTTGCTATATAAGCGTAGGACCGACAGGTTTTTCATCTCAGTCATACAACACATTGGAAAAATCAAGGTCCAACTTCCTTCTAGAAAGAACCACGCGTAAAACTAAGAACACTCTGTTTTAGACACCCTTATTTGAGGTGTTAAGTGGGTGTATATAAACTGTGGGACACAGCATACGATTGGTTCGATCGCTTGCCTTAGACACCTTTTAAACGTTTTTAACCGTTGCTATATAAGAATATGATACTCTTGCGTCTATGTTGCACGAAAATCAGTGTGGTGTGGTTTACGACGATAACTATTACGAAATAAGAGTATGTAACATGAATTATATTACTATAATCAAATTATATAATTTCTTTAAAATAGACTTACCATAAATGAATAAACTCATCATGCTTAGAGAAAAAAATTGACTTTACCACCAAGAATATATTATCTGCCAGATGCTTGTTTCTCGAAGCATGCAAGTTAATTATGAAAATTAGAGATGGGAAAATTTTATAAACGCTGCCTAAAAATATAAACATTACAAAAGAGTTATGTAAGTATTACCTGTATATACATGTATGTATCTCATTATTGACCCCCTAAAGAGCACTATATAAATGCATTTTTTATCAAATTTGAACTTATATATAAATTGAGTTTCTCAGAAGGGAATATGCAGTTAGGCGATTAGTTGGAAAACTGTTTGTGCATCATTATATAAAGTTAATTTTAACATATTAATAAATATTTTGTAGTATATAACAATTATTGTTACATGTTAAATATATAATATGTGTTAATACTGAACTGGATTAAATGTGAATAAATATGCTTAATAAAATGCTTGCATATTATTTCGTAGTGTAAAAAATTGATTTTTTTGGTTTGTTATTGATTTGCGATGCTTTAGGTATTAGATAAGAACTGTGTATTTTGTTTTGCCATATTGAATATTGAATGTAAGTAGATGGCATAGCCTAGAAGGCCTAGATGGTTTGATGTTAAATTAGTAAGATTAGAAGCTCTGTAAATAGTTGTAAATAAATTGTTGTTTAAACATTTAAAAAGAACCTAAAGGCCACAAAAAAATTAATAATGAGCCTTTGAGGCTACAAAATCAATAATAATAATAATAATAAATAATGATATTCGTGTAATATTTTCAAACTGACAATTACGCAGTATGATTACAAATCAGTATGAACGGATGATCACAAGTTATTACAGGAGTCGAACTTAACTGTATACGGCAGCCATGCAAGGCGCCCATCACGTCCTACATCTCATTTTTAACAACGCGCCATCTCGCGAATGAAAATAGGCTGAGTGGACCTTTTGGGAGGGTTGCGGGAAGCGATCCCGCTACCGCTTGCTCTTCACGCCAGTGATGTTACCACTACTCTATGGAACCCCCCCCCAATATTGGATAAAGAGAACAAAAGAGCCTTTTATGGCGACCAAAAATCTTCAAGGACAACAAAAGAGCCTTTGGGCCTAAGAGAAAGAGGAAAAGAGCCAAATACCCAAATAAATTTTACATAAATTATATTAAATCTTAATCTATATATTATCAAAGATCAACACCAACCGTCTGCCTAACATCACCATCTCAACAATCTGTCAGACACAAAAACAATCACGAGAGAAGCAAACGAAACTGATGGATGAAAGATAAATGAAAATGAACTGAACTATGTTAATGAACTTTAAAGACGTCAACAGCTTTTGTAGCTAGAAGATGTCGCTAAACCATGTATTACTGCTGCAAAGCGTTGAACTATGTTGGACACCTTCAAAACGTTATCAATCATTGCTATAATAATTATAAGCATGGGACACGCAATGCATTCGCCTGTTCAATTCCCTTAAATAATGAAACGCGCGACTAAATATTAAGAGCATTCTCTTGCGCTTTAGACACCTTTATTTGAGAAGGTCTTGAATGGGTATGTATGTAAACTGTGGGACCACGACTCCACGTTCGCACTTGTAACGCGGAGAGTACGGGTTCGAGGCTCGAGCCTTCTCCTCTGAGACGGTTATTGTGTAGAGACGTGGAGAAAGTCCTTCACTCACAGTTGCTCAACGACATCGATTGGTGCTTGGTCATTATATAGTGGCGCTTATTAAATAAATAATAATAATAATAATAATAATAGTGATGATGATGATGATGATGATGATGATGATGATGATGACGATGATGATGATGATGATGATGATGATGATGATGATGATGATGATGATGATGATGATGATGATGATGATGATGATAATGACGTTAGGGGAAATTGCATTTAAATCGATGACCAATAGTCAAGCCTGCAGCCTGTCTAACTTTTTGCATGGTCTGCAAGTCTCTATATCTATCTCTGCAGTATGAGTGTGATTATCTCTCTCACTCTCTCTCTCTCTCTCTCTCTCTCTCTCTCTCTCTCTCTCTCTCTCTCTCTCTCTCTCTCTCTCTCTCTCTGTCTCTCTCTCTCTCTCTCTCTCTCTCTCTCTCTCTCTCTGTCTCTCTCTCTCTCTTTGTGTGTGTGTCTCTTCCCATTTTGCCGTCTTAAGTTGTCGCTCGATGTACGGAACTAAACCAGTAACTGACAGCGTTCTGGCCACAATGGGTGACAGCGTATACCATCTCCCATATTCAAATGTCGCTGTGTCGGGCTTTGTTGCTGCTTGACCATCATGTCCAGCAAGTGGTGACCACTGGCGACTGACCTCTGACCTCTGGCCGTATCGGGCGCACCTGTCGGAAACAAACGAAAGATGGACATTAGACTGGACAATGTCCAGCCGTTACTTCGACCGAGAAGTTCGATGGAAGTGTGGGTAAATGGCAATGAGGTGGAAATGTCAAGTACAACTACCTTGGGCTTTGGGGAAACGAGTGGAGGCCCAAGGCGAAGAACAGATGGGGTGGGGGTCGACGCCCTCGGGTTCCGCCAGGGAATGGAATCACTGTTGTTTTATGTGAATGACCGCGTTCCCGAGTGCATCTGTTACCATGTCAATAAGCAACATCCTAATCCTTTGCCACGCGCAAGAACGAGGTCGAGGTCGAGGAGGAGGAGGAAGAGGAGGAGGAGGAGGAAGTAAGCCAGCCAACGTAAGCCAGCCAACATAAGCCAGCCAACAACAACAGCACAGCCAACTGATCTCCATTCACACCGACAAATCGGTTGGTGCATTCGCCAGACCCCCTCCGACTTCCTCCCCTTCCAACCTCCCCATCCGTCTGCCGATCGGTCGATAGATGGCTCCACTGAATGCCTATTAAATGCCCGGACGTCCCCCTCCCCAGCCCCGGTCTTGCTCCGCTCTTGTGGCGTAGTATAATGGCTGCGGAGTCCGAGGCGTATTTTCTAATTGTCGGCGGAGATACAATGGCGAGCACTAGCGTGCAATGCGCGGTAGAGCAGTTCAACGGAAATGTCTGTAGATCTGCTATGAACGCACGCTCACAAACGCACGCACAGACATATGCAGGAATACACAGACATGCATAGGCATACACAGGCATACACAAGTATGCACAGACATACGCAGACATACACAGGCATACACAGGCGTACACATACATACACAGACAGTATACACAGAAATACACAGACAATCACAGGAATGCATAGACACACCGACATACACTGACTCGCACAGACATACGTAGACATAAACAGGCGTAAACAGCCATACACACACATACACAGGAATGTATAGACACACAAACATGCACAGACATACACGGACATACACAGGCATACACAGGCGTATACAGACATGCACAAACACTCATGGACAGACACAGACAGACACAGACATACACAGACAGACACAGACAGACACAGACAGACACAGACAGACACATGCATACACACACAAGCACAGCCACACAAGTCACACAGCTCTCGAGGAAGCTAAAAGTCTTCATGCTGAAAAAAAGTTAACAATGTACGTACTAGATAATTATTCTTGGCATATGCGTCGACGTATGACAGTGTAAAACATCCTAGAAGTAGCTTGCTGCTGATTGTGCTCAGGGGCGTCTACACCATAGAAACCTTGGAGCAAATGCTTCATCCAAGAAATAGGGGGAAGATCACCATTTTATGAGGGGGGGGGTGGAGAAGGAACGGGGAGGGGGAAGGAGGGGGGGAAAAGGGACGTTGCTCCAATGACTTAGGGGGGAAAGACGCCTCTGATTGTGCTTTCATTTCATGCTGTCACTACAATGGACCACACACTTTGATCTGCACTCGGGTGGACTTTGGCAATGCTGTGTACATTGGCCTTTCCCCTCCAATATACACAAACTCCAGACTATTCTTAATGCTGCTGCTCGGCTTATGGATGAGATTCCTAAGTTTGCCCACATCTCTGCCTTCCTCGTGACACCCTCCGCTGGTTCTCTGCCCAACAGAGAATTCAGTCGCAACTGCCTCACTGGGTCTGCTCCGTCTTACCTAATAATGGACTTCAGCACCCCCGTTTCTTCCTTGCCCGACAGGGCCCTCTTGCGATCCTCGGCCCGCGGCCTTATGACTTTCCTTCGTATGCGCTCTTAATCCAGGAGCTTCACCCATGTGGCATGTGGATCCCTCTGCTTGGAACTGTCTCCCCTTGTCTCTCCACCAAGAGCTTCTTGCCCTCTCTCCTCTCCAGTTCCGTAGACGCCTGAAAACCTTCCTTTTGGCCGGTGCTGGCATGGATGCGGGTTGAGAGCGCCGCTAATTTGAGTTATAGGTTATGTTAAGCTAAATAATGTTAAGTTATGTTAAGCTAAGGTATGTTAAGCTAAATTATATTACGTTAATCCCGTCATGTGATATTGTGTTATTGCAAAAGGCATGCTAAGTATGTTATTTCCATGTTGTTTTTTATTACGAAAACTATATATATATATATATATATATATATATATATAATTTTATATGTATTGACACACATTTATACATTATATATGTGTGTATACATGTACGTGTGTTTGCGTGTGTGTGTATGTGGGTGCGTGTATGTGCTTGTTTGTGTCTGTCTATATGTGAGCGTTTGCATGTGTGTACGTGTATGCGTTTGTGTCTATTATGTGTGTATGTGTGCGTGTGTGTAGCGCATACATGTATAATTGTATATACATTATGCAAGGGTAAACCTTCTGCAATTCACTTGATATTCATTCATTCGTTCGTTCATTCCTCTCATCCATCGTTCGTTCATTCCTATTCGAAGAGCGACGCAGAAGACGAAACCCCGCCGGTGCCTCAGCTTAAACCTCGCTGCCACTCCCATGCATTTCGAATCCCCAGAATCTCCCGGACGTCGATGAGCAGGACTTTGTAACGACGCCAACGAAGAAGGAGAGATCGAAGACCCATCAGCCGAATCGCAGACATCCATCATCGCCAGAACCTCTTCCTTCTGGACAGTCGACGAGGCAACGGCTCAGGCGCACGTAGGACGCAGACGTCATCTTTGACTGGTCAATAAATGACCTTTCCATCTCGGCGTCCGATCGTCACCTGAGCCAAGTGATGTCCGTCTGCGCTTGATTAATCACCCGGGAGTTACAACCCTCGCCCCCTATAAACCGATCCCCTTCCGGATCCTATATCGATTCCAGGGAGAAATTGCACCCAGTGGGGAAGGTATGGGATGTCTGTCTGTCTGTCTGTGTCTGTCTGTGTCTGTTTGTCTATCTCTCTTTGTCTCTGTGTCTCTGTTTTGTGTATGATTCTGTGTATCTCTCTGTGTATCTATGTTTGTCTGTTTTTGTCTGTTTCTGTATCTCTGTCTCTTTGTCTCTCTCTCTTTCTGTGATGAGGGAGGTTCGTTAAGAAGTGGAGGGAGGCAAGGGCCTATAGTCGACTAGACCAAACAAAAAGACAATAGGACAGAATAGAAAAGAATATAATTGTGTGACACGATATGACATGGTAAGATACAATACAATACAATACAATAAATACACCATATTAATACTATACAATGCATGACAAAACTCTGGTAACGCCATCTTTGCAGGACTTTCACTAGCCAATATTCCGAAGCTTCAATCTGTTCTTGATCCCGTTGCACGTCCTACTGAAGGTGTCCCCAAGGTTAGGCCATAAGCTTCCTTTATGCGAGATACTTTGCACTGGCTCCCTATACAACAACGTATTCCGTTTTAGATCCTGACCTTTATGCGCGATTGTCTTGTTGGCTCTGCTCCATCTTACCTTAGGGACTTCTGCATGTTCAGTCTCCTCGGTCCCGGGTCGTGGCACCCTTTGGTGGGTTGCCCACGGACTTCTGACTGTCCCTCGTACGCATACTGCTACAGTTCAGTCCAGAAGCCTTGCCTATGTTGGACCCATCAGCTGGAATCGCCTTTCTCGAGAGCTGCGGTTGGAGCTCCTCAGTTTGTTCCTTCCACAGTTTCGCAAGCGACTGAAGTCTGTATTATTCAAAAGTAATTTCATTGGTTCTGGTTAGGAGTATCACTGATGAGCTTTTCTTGAAGTTGCGCTTTATAAATGCCAGATTAAAACTACAATACACTAAATAGGATAACGTAATAGATTCACAATCATGCAGCTCGGCTTCTAAATACAGGCTGTTGTAATGGCGCTCTATAAATGATCAGAGACATTCAACACAACAAAACAGGTTACAGGTTCTAAAGATACTGATGCTGAGAAGAGAGCAATCGCGTGATGCGGACTCACTCCACTGATGACCTTCCGTCCGTCCGTCCGTCAGTCCGTCCGTCCGTCCGTCCGTCCGTCCGTCAGTCCGTCTGTGAGTCATATAATGAGACTCCAGAGTATCGCGTGTTGTTCCTTATTTCATGCGATTCGTGGATTCGGATTTACGCACTCATCGATTCTAATGTTTGTCCCTCTGTCTGTGCGTCTGTCTGTCTCTCTCTTTGTTTGTCGTTGGGTGCAGAGGTTAATCGGCCCATCGCAATACGCTAAGGCTTTCGTTTGTATACAACTATTCATCCTTTAATTCGTTTGAACGCAGGATCATTCACTCATTCATTCATTCATTCATTCATTCATTCATTCATTCCTTCATTCATTCATTCATTCATTCATTCATTCATTCATTCCTTCATTCATTCATTCCTTCATTCATTCATTCGTTCATTCATTCCTTCATTCATTCATTCCTTCATTTAGTTATTCATTCATTCATTCATTCATTCATTCACTATTCATTCATTCACCATTTATTCATTCACTGAGTCGCTGTTACGTTCATTAATTCATTCGTGTTCGTCCACTAATCCAGTCATTAATATATTAATTCATTCACCCATTCATTAATTCATTCGTTCGTTCGTTCATTCATTCATCGTTTCATTCACTCATTCCGTCGTTCATTCTACGTCCATTAAGAGCAACGAGTCATACAAATCCACCTGGCATCAAAGATGCGGTAGTTTTGGAATCCTTCCTGAATCAAGGACTGGGAGATATGATGCGGAAACTGCGAACAACGTCAATCGCTGGAGATCCCATTTCCACTGGGAAAAGCCTTCTAATTAGGGAAGGTTCAACTCCGTTCACTACTGGACCAACAGACTTAGAAGCTATCCCTCCAGAGCCTACACTCTGTAGCCTAAGCTCTCATAATGCCAGACACTACTGAAGCCAGAATACGCGTGTCTGATACTGAGGTAAATAATGTACGTCGCAAATGAATATCGTGCACAATAATAACTTCTGTACACAAAGCTTCAGCCGATGGAGCTGAGCTTGCGATTACTTTATCGGGTGGGATTCGAACCCGCAAACTGCGCGTCCGAATATGACATGGTGCCTGGTAACTAAGGCTCATGGTGAACAACATGGTAAATGGTGAATGAACGTGGTAAATAAGTGAAGAAATACATAAATTTGTGTACGTTAGTTAAATGTTTACATGTAAACGATGAAGTTGTGTTAGACACCTTTAAAACGTTTATCTCCTGATTACTTAAATCCTAACACGTCAACGCTGATGTAACCCTATTTGCTTCGATACGATATTACGTATTAGATACCTTCTTCTCATTACTTAGGTTTTAACATGTAAACGAAGAAGTTGTATAACACACCGTTAACATGTCTATCTTCTAATTGCCTAGAGCCTAAACTGTAAGCTTTGATGTTGTGGTAAAGACAAAGCACTTTAAATACTGATTACTTAGGGCCCTACATGTGAAGTTAAACGATGAAGTTGTATTACACACCTTTAATCTCCGATTACGTAGGGCCTAACACGTACACGATGATGTTGTATTAGACACCTTTAAAAGTGTGATCGCCTAATTATATAGGGTCTAACACGTGAACGTAAACGATGGCATTTCCTTTATTGCAACACAATAATACAGCACTATACAATATAATATTGATTTTACTTCATAAACCAAATCAAACCATATGGATGTCGCATATGGTTTGATTTGGTTTATGTATTGAAGTAAAATCAACATTATATTGTATAGTGCTGTATTATTGTGTTGCAATAAAGGAAATATATAAATAATTGTAACGTGAATGCATTGAAATTAAACTTGAAACAATT
This sequence comes from Allolobophora icterica, assembly GCA_963556255.1. NCBI lineage: Eukaryota > Metazoa > Annelida > Clitellata > Crassiclitellata > Lumbricidae > Allolobophora > Allolobophora icterica. The sequence continues at coordinate 5,396,456 of OY744607.1, read as the reverse complement.
GTAATTATTATGATCACATATGCTTTGTTAATTAATAAAATATATAGTTGAATGTGTTAGATACCTGAACAGTTTCTTTAAAAAAGGAGTTTGGCATAACCATATAATATTTTATTTCATTTAATGTGCATGATGTATGTGAAATTGGTACTATTTCATTCATGATATGATTGTAGTGGTATATATTGCCATAAGATCTCATTGAACTGAGGAATAAGAAATAATCAATTAAACATTTTAAAAATAAAATAAGAATATAATGTCATAATTATAATTATATGTACTGTGCATCTGAAGTTGTTTAAATATTTCTTGCGAGTGACAATAGTTGCGAAGTGCTTTTTAATTTGCATCTAAAAATTTTACAGCTATGTACATTATAAATAACATTAGAAATATTGCTTTAAATGATTTGACATTATTGATATTGTAAGCTTATGTTTGACACCTTTAAATGGTGTCATTCGGACACTATAAGTTTATCGTTTTCCGTACATTGTATTTCTGAATTGTCGTCAACGGCCATTGATGTCATATATGGCGACGTTAAACTTCGGATTAATAATAAAAGTTGAAGTGTAGTAACGGCGCTTGTTACCAACTGGCATCCATCCATCGACGAAGTTCTATTAGACACCTTTAAAACGTGTCACTTTTACATGTATAATCTATCTTATAGACGAGATAAATTTCTGTCGACGTCAACAGCCTTTGTTGCTATAAGATGTCGTTAAACTGTGGATCCATCGATGAAGTAAACTTCGCCACTGCTCCTGGTCTGGTAGTGCCAGTCTCAAGCCTGAAAAAAGGAGGAGGGCGACGCTAATGATATTTGTTATCACACAATGTCGTTAAACTGAAACTACTACTACAACGATGAAATTGTATTAGACACCTTTAAAACACTTCATCAGTTGATATATAGGGCCAATCCCCATTAAAACATGCATTAGAAGTCGTCAAACCTTAACTTTATATATATATATATATATATATATATATATATATATATATATATATATATATATATATATATATATATATATATATATATATATATCCGAAGCAGAATCATTCTCAAATTTTCCCTAAAATACAACTACTACCAATATTTCCACTACTACTGCTGCTACTACCATCACTACCACAACTACTACATCATCACATGGCTTTACTCTATAGCGTGACTAAGATTTGCGTTTCATAGCTTTACGTTACAGCGCTACATCACTTAGCGTTACATAGCTTTGCGTTAAACATCTTTATGCTGCATAGCTTCGCGTTATATAGCTTTGCGTTACAGCGTTACGTAGCTTTTCGTTACACCGCTTAGCGTTACATAGCTCTACGCTATAGCGTTACTTAGCTTTGCGTTTCAGAAGCTTTGCGTTACGTATCGTCGTGTTACATTACTTTGTGTTACACAGCTTTACGTTATACCACGCCTCTCGAAGGTCTGACCACACTAATTATGAGCGTGACGTCTCTTTCGAGTAGCACCTTATTATCGCTCGCTCCTTCGCCAGTCAACCGTAACCTCGAAGACAGCGCTGCCTTATCGTTTCGCTTGGCTGGACGAACGCGATCATCGCAGCACTGCCTGAGAACGCCCCCTAGCAACCGCCCTAATGCACACGTGACTTTGCCGCCATGGGCGTAACCAGGCCGGGGCTTTGGTGTGTAACAGTTACCCCGTCCTTTGAAAACTTTATTTGCATACAAAGCGACATCCGGACTCTGTTACCCCCGGATAACAAAACCCATCGGGATTATGCAAATTGATATCGACGCAACTTGGATTGGTAGCCGGGTGTCTGGGCCCCATGGCTGGATGGCTGGCTAAGCTCCCCAGGCTAGCTACGCCCCTGGGACAGCGGAGGAAGTGATCGAGTTAATGAGTCCGATGGCTCAATCGGATCGATTGTAAGTCGGCTGCTGAGCCTACTTCCTCCATCCTCAATCCTCCTCCATTCTCCTTCATCCTTCCTCCTCGTCCTCTGTCCTGCTCCGTGCCTTTCCTCTTCCTCTTCCTCCTCCTCTTTCTCCATCCTCCTCCTCCTCTTCTCCTCTTCTTCCTCCTCCTCCTCCGTCCTCCTCCTCCGTCCTCCTCTTCCTCCTCTTCCTCCTCCATCCTCTTCCTCCTCCTCCTCTTTCTTCCATCCTCCTCTTCTCCTCTTCCTCTTCCTCCGTCCTCCTCTCTTCTTCCTCTTCCTCCTCCATCCTCTTCCTCCGCCTGCATCCTCCTAGATCCTCCTCCATCCTCCTCCGTCCTGCTTGACCCTCATCGACTAAATGGTCCATCAAATCGACAGATTCGACTAAGGTGATGGATCTTATGTCGACGCCTCTACGTGCTGAGATTAAGCGATAGCTCGTGAAAGCAGTACCTGGCGAGAGCAGACACTTTGGCGTACATCCTATAAAGATCACTATTACCGGAATTGACCGGGTGAGATCCGTCACAGCCCCTTCCCGTTTGAATGAGTGCCGCGCCATTTAAGGTCCCCCGTGTCCGGACCGTGCTTACCCGAGATTTAAATCTATGAAAGAAGCCAGCATCAGCATGAAAACCGGCAACCTAACGCACACAGATGGTCATGGGACGTACACTCTAACCGAAGTAGCTAGCCAGGCCAGTCGTTAAGAAACTTACTAACTAGTATTCGGTTACGATTAAAATCGTAGTGAAATTTTATGGTAAAGATCAGCACAAACGGCCCTGTCAGTCACAAGATGTTGTTAAACACCGGTGACAATGACTTCCATGTAAAAGCTCTTGGTAGTAATCAATGGAACAGGCCTACGATAAGAGATGAGAGTTGAATATGCATGGTTCATTGTAAAGTTCGATATTGCTTAATGAAAAGCAATATGGTAGAAGGTACAAAGTAGGATTAGACAAGTCTGAACTTAGCTGCATTCTATTATAATTGTATTGTACGGAACTGTATTGTTTTGCATTTTATTGTATTGTAACGTATTGTATTGTATGTTGTAAGTCATACCAGGTACGTTGGTCAAGGTATAATGCTTAGGAGAAGAAAAAGAGAGCAGTCCCTTTAGATAACCCCGAGAGACAGCCACGGGTATGAAGTATTAGCGATTTCGTTTTCTTTGTCTCGGCATATGAAGGCGGATGGCCAGAGAATCCTCTCCCTCGCCGTAGTGATCTCCCCACTAACAGTGAACGGTCAGTGTAGTCATTATAGCTAAGTCGGCAAGGGGGCGCAGGTGGAACAGAAATCTCGACGGAACTTTCTGCCCTGTCGGGGATTTAATCCCGACCTCTCGATGATTGACAGATGATTGACAGATGATTGACAGCCCATCACGATGACCTCTAGAGTCTAGACTATCGGGCACCCAAAGCAAGCTGAAGGAAAGTATAATTAGCGGTAAGGTGGAGTATGATAAGGTAAAGGTAAACCCAGATACCTACTCGTACAAGGTAAGCCAGATAGCTCTTCGTATAAGGTAAACCCAGATACCTCCTCGTACAAGGTGAGAAAGATAGCTCTTCGTATAAGGTAACTCCAGATACCTCTTTGTATAAAGTAAGTCTAGTCACCTCTTCGCATAATGTAAACTCAGATACCTCTTCGTATAAGGTAAGTCCAAATACCTTTTTGTACATGGTAAACCCAGATACCTCTTCGTACAAGGTAAGCCCTTATACCTCTTCATATAAGATAAACCCAGATACCTCTTCGTATAAGATCAGTCCAGATACCTCTTCGTATACAAGGTAAACCCAGATACCACTGCATATAAGGTAAACCCAGATACCTCTTAGTATAAGGTAAGCCCAGATACCTCTTAGTATAAGATAAACCCAGATACCTCTTAGTATAAGGTAAGCCCAGATACCTCTTCGCATAAGGTATACGCTGGCTCGTGAGCATACATGGCATGTTTTTGGATTAGGCAAAGCAGCTGTCATATTCGTCTTCTGTCCTGTCTCTTTCTTCCTTCCTCTGTCGTTTCTCCTCCATCCTTGACTGAGGGATCATCTCGGTCCTCATGTCACGTCCCTCGTCAACCACAGTCGTGTCAATTATGCCTCGCCGTCACGATAGGATTCGTTCTGCGTCACGAGTCTCGTGTCACAGGAAACACCGGAAATGACGTTGATCTCCCGTGCGCATGCGCGTCGAATCTTAAATTAGAGCCGCAGAGGGTTATGATGATGATGATGATGATGATGATGATTTTGATTATGATGATGATGACGATGATGATGATGATGATGATGACGACGACGATGAGGGTATAATAATAATAATAATAATAATAATAATAATAATAATAATAATAATAATAATAATAATAATAATAATAATAATAATAATAATAATAATACCTGAGGTATCATATATACCTCGGGTAAAAATAATAATAATAATAATTATAATAATAATAATAATAATAATAATAATAATAATAATAATTATGATAATGCTAATAGTGACAATAATTTTTGAACTCCCGAGGGATCGTATGTACCTCGAGAAAAAAAATAATGACAATAATAATAATATTAATATTAATAATGTTAATATTAATATTAATGTTAATAAATATTAATATTAATGTTTATATTATAAATATAAATAATGATAATTAAAATATGAATATAAAATATAATACACAGAAAAACAGAAAGGAAATATAACTATAATATAATTAATACAAAAAATAACAAAAATAATTAAATAATGATAAAATACTACTAATAATGATAGTAATAAAGTAATAGTAGAATAACAGTGAAATAATTACAACAAAAAGAGGAGAAAGAATTATTAATAACTTAATATCAATAAATAAGTTAAGTTAACGAAGACGACCGCTGGTGCCCTACGCTTAGCCTTTGAGTTAACGATAAGGCGTCGAACCCGAAACAAGGACGTTATGAGCAGTCTTTATCGTAATGCATTCTTCTCCAAACAAATGACAAACCACAGCCTATATATTATACCTCTCTGATGTTTCGCAAGCCTCTGATAACACAGACCTGACTAGCAGCCATTTCTTCAGTGACCACAGGTGTCGCCAGAGTCGCGCGGAGTCGTGTTCAGAAATCGCAGCATCGACGAGAAATTTCGTGACGTCTAAGGAGCGAAGGAGATTAACATCGCCCGCGGTTTGTTGACAGTCTCTTCATAACGGACCGCGACTAATACACGAGTCTAAAGCGACTAATACGCGAGTCTATAGCGACTAACAAGCCGGTCTAAAGCGAACAGCGACGGATCGTGACCCCTGTGACCTGGTCTACGTCGCCTTCTATTACCTGCGCCGATTCGCACACAATCTCTAAAATACCGCCTCATTTTCGTCTATTACTGCCAACGAGGGGGATTAATTTCTAAGCAAACCGAGGGTTTGGGGTGAACACTGCATGGGGCGCGGCCGTGTTTGCTCTTCGGTGGTCGGGGTAAAACGTCGTGGGAAAGGGCGGACATCGCGAACGTGACGAAATGAAGCCCACGTGATCGGGTCTGCGTTGTTAAGCGGAAACGGCCGGAACCCGCTAGAATTCATTTCGAATCGCTAGATACCGTAACGTCATTATAGACTCTTCTGTAGTCACCTCTTCCAGCTATCCTCATTCCGCTCCTGCACCACCCGATGGCCACCATCCCCAACGACTTCCACCGCATATTGACTCCTCGGCTTGACCCCTCCCCAACCCTGGATTCTGGACTGACACCGACACCAAATGTACAACCCATCTATTGCGGACTTAATTTGATAAAGCGCCAACGTATAACCTAATCTCCCGGAAGGGGCTTTCGAGGGATGTTGATAAATGTCGGAGATTTACAGTTACAGTACATTACATTTAGACTATATCACATGTATATCACATTTACACTACATTTACATTTACATTTACATTACATTTGCAATGATGTCTGTTATTGATAAACATTGATTAAAGTACTATAACTCGAAAACTGCATTTGTGTCACAATCCGGTTTAAACGTTGATCCAATCTAAAAAAAGACAAAAATAATTTAATTGATATATATATAATAATTATTATTATTATATCAAAATAAATATTATTATAATTATTATCATGTTAGATAAAAACAATAAGAAAACATATGCTCTTAAAGATGATGGAAATAATTCACGTATATTGAAACTTAATAAATAAATTTATTTTAGGAGTTTTCCACTTGCGTAATTATTATTAACCGCTGTCTTCTGTCGCGACTATATCACCAAAACCAAGCGATAGCATCAAGATGACTGATCTATATAAATAAAGCGAGAATTCTGCGTGTTTGTCTGTCTCTCTGTCTGTTTGACCGGGCTTAACTTCTACAATTTTGCACCTTTTTCACTCGAAACCTTCACTACTGTGTCGGCCTCGGCATCGGACACCCAGTGGAGGGGTTCGCGTACCCCATTTTCACCGCTAACATGGTGAAAATGCCCAAAAACTCTACCCAACCGACCGTCCCTGACGCCCCAGCGCGAAGCGCTTCTATTTATGGCACCGGTATTCCCCAACGTCATTAATAATACGCATAACGACACCGTCGCTCACGCCCCAGCTCGCCTCTTCCACTGCCAAGCGGTTCTATTTATGGCGCCGTTATTCCCCAACGTCATTAATTTGCGCATAACGACGTTGTTTACTTTCGCACAACATTTTATGACGATCGATTCGAACTATATTCATCGTTTTACAGCAAAATTTTAACACATGTATGTTCAAAGACAAAGATCTAAATTATCTCTCTTATGAAACATCCAGTCTGCTTTACTAAGGGCGAGGCCGACTACAGACCGGCAGTGACGGATAGATTTCTGGCGTTTTCTTTAACCCGCCAACGCCGGGTTTACCCTCTTCGACTGCGAAGCAGTCAGTCCACGGGAGACTGCGAAGCAGTCGTCGCCAGAGGGCGACTGCGAAGCTGTCAGTCGACGCCTAGACTGCGAAGCGGTCTCCCCCACAGGTCGCCTAAATTTCTTCCTTATTCGCTACACGGATTTAAATTTATACCTAAATTTGTTGCTTATTCGCTACAGGGATTGAAACTTATAACCCCGGGCAACGCCGGATAAACCAGCTAGTCTAAAATAAGAGAAGAAGAGCAGTCCCTTAAGCTAGCCCTCGGGCAGCCATGGGTATGAAGTGTTAGCGACTTCATTTTCTTAACCTCAGCGTATGAGTGCGGGTGGCCAGTCCTCACTCTCGCCGTCTCATCTTCTCACCAACAGTGTACGGTCAGTGTACTCATTATAGCTGAGTTGGATAGGAGGCACACGTGGAGCAGAAACCTCGAACAAAATTTCTGCTCGGGCAGGGATTTGAACCCCAAGGATCTCTAATTACTCTAATTACAATCCAGTATGCTAATCACTACACTATCGAGCACCCTCTATAATAAGATTACAGGTTTTTGAACTGAAACCCGAGAATACGTAAAATTATAGCTATGGATAACGCGAACATAGGTCCATTTCTGAATGCGAACGACACATCAAAGCAAAAGTATTATGGATAATAATGGACTTTGTGTTCTGCGCTCAGAATGGACGCAGAGTTTTCAAAAGAAAACTCTCTTCCTAATTCGTCTCACGTGTATTTATCTCCGGCTAATAGTAAGTCCCCTTGG
>OY744607.1:5358818-5383818 GCA_963556255.1 Allolobophora icterica | reverse complement strand
AAAGGCATTATGTAAAGGAATTATATTAAAGAATTATATGAAACAGCTATATAAAAGAATTATGTACAATAGTTATATAAAGCTATGGCATAAAGAATCATATAAAATAATTATATAAAAGAATTATGTAAAATAATTATATTAAAGAATTATGTAAAATAATTATATAAAAGAATTATGTAAAATAATTATATAAAAGAATTGTGTAAAATAATTATATGACAGAATTATGTAAAATAATTATATGACAGAATTATGCAAAATAATTATATAAAAGAATTATGAAAAATAATTATATAAAAGAATTGTGTAAAATAATAATATAAAAGAATTATGTAAAATAATTATTTAAAAGAATTATGTAAAATATTTATATAAAAGAATTATATAAAATAATTATATAAAAGAATTACATAAAATAATTATATACAAGAATTATATAAGTCGGTGCCCCTCGCCTATAGCTTTAGAGCAGTGGTTTAGAAACTTGTAGTTTATTACGTTTACGGAAGCACATAGAGCTGTAGATACCTTGCACAAGACATGTGCTTTGATATCAGACACTCTGTAAACATTCTAAATACTGCTTAGTGCCACTTAAAACCAGACATTACTTACGGTCGAGCAACTATTCAGATATACCCGGCAATTATATCTTCGCCCAGCCATCAAACGATTAATCATTTAGTCGCTAACCGGTAGTCGTTAGCCGCTACTCGTTCTTGCAAAGGATGTCAAATATTGACCGGGGACGTCCGTACCATGCCTAGAGCGCTTCGGGCCATCATATCTTACCCTGCTGTTTATCTTCGCTCTTAAATATAGGCTACATGGCTGTTTGATCGTGATTGATCACCAAATTCGGGTAGTTGAATGTATTACTTTTGAGGATAGCGTTGAGGAATGATAATGCATTGATGGTGGGTCACGGTAGCCGATAGGTTAGAGCGCTCGCCTTAGACACCTTTAAACCGGTGTCAACCATTGCTATATAAATATGAAACACAACAGACGATTAATAAGAGCTCTACCTCTTACACACCTCTATTTGAGGTGTTAAATGGCTATATAATTATTACAGGCATAAATAGTGGGAAATGCGCCACTCTTCGTACTCTGGCAGTGCCAGTCCCAAGCCTAGAAAAGGAGGAGGGCGACGCTAATCGTCTTTGCTATGACTCAGCATCGTTAAACTGAAACTACGACCTAAATAGTGGGACATTGTAAATAGTGTATACCATTATCACTCGCCTTAGACACCTTTAAAACGCGGTCAAAGTTTCTAATATAAAGATGGGACACGGTAAGAAATTGTGAATTATTTGGTGTAGGAGAAATTTCAAAATTGATGCTGAGGAAAGTTTTCCTTCTGCAAAGAAACACGTATTAGAAAGGTTAAGAATTCTCTTTACTTAGAAAGCTTTGGTTTACGTCTAATGCTTGGCTTTAATAATCGCCTGCACCGTTCGAAAAGTGCCTGTATGTATGACAGTCTTTGCATAGTTAATTGATTTTATATTTCAACTCACCCTGATATAACCATACTGTGACATATTACTTGAAAGAATGATTTTAATTCATCTTTGTATGGAACTTCTATAGAACATTTGGGAGAACTATCGGCGAATTAAATTAGACAATAACGCTATTGTTCGCCTTTGAAAACTTCCGACATAGTTATCAGCCTGTGTCGATATAATTATTGCAGGGATGTTAATTTTGTGTTGAAAGTAATTTTTTATTGTAAATAAACATTTCATTTGTTTTTCTTAGCGAGATTCGGGTCCAGGTAGGTTACTAAATTTGAAATTTTTATAGCAACGACGTTGTTATAACTTTATTAACTTACAGCATGGTCCATTTACGTAAGGATTCGTTGCTAAGGTATACACCATGCACTAGTTTGTTAGAACCACAGGAATCTACATGGGGTATGACCATTTACATAGTATGAGCTGTCGCAAGCACTTGGACCAACTAAGTGTCTTGTCTGCCAGTTTTTCACTGGCTGTGACACTACCTCAAGTTTGAGAGGAAAGGGAATGAAGACCACGTGGAAAGCCTGGAATGCCTCCTACCTAGTTGTAACTGAATCTTTCCTTAATTTGAATAGTGTGGATGAATGGATAACGCGACACTGTCGGTCTTGTATACGATCGAACAAGTGAGTGTATTGACCTCAATACAAAACGCGTGAATCTGTTTACCCAGAAGTCCCGATCTCTGGAACTACTCCTATACCTACAACTTAAAATTCAATGCTTTCCTACAGCATGTGAAGAGGTCTGTCGATTTACCAGGCTGTACATTGCTGTGGCCATTGTCTAGAGAAAAAAGAGTTAAAATTGAAGATCCCAGTGAATGGGGATGGGCTAAAAATGGTAAATGGTGGGTGCTACTGTGGATGACCATTCCTTAGGTATGTACGATCTGCAGGGAGTTGATACACTGTTCGTGCAAGAAGGGCTGCCTTGGCAGATGGAAATGCGTTAAGATTAACCTTGTATGCATAGCTTTACGTCAGTGTGTCGGTGACTATGTTCGCGAATGATTTGAATATCTGTTCTTATTTGTAATAAATATGAACTGCCAGAATATAAAGATATTACAATGACTAATCAATAGTTATTTTAATTATGCGTTTGCGTGGAACCATTGCAGATAGTTCCAATTGGATCCAAGAAGTAGGGCCTTCTGAGAGGAATACTACTAGTAGACCTACATGTACTTCATATTTAGCGTAACACTGTACCTTAATCCCATGCAAGATTTTTGGAAATTTGTTTACTTCTCACATTGCGGATATATCAGTGGTTAATCCGCATTAATTCCTGATTCCAAGTATGAAAGTTTTTACTTGTAGGTGAAAAATGAGCAATGTTACGCTAAAAGGAAGTATTTGAGAAGGTATTGAATGGGTGTGTATATAAACCGTGGTCCTCTGTAGTCGACTGTGAGACGCGGTCGCCGATTGGCTAGAGCGCTCGCCTTAGACACCTTTATAAAGACGACAACCGTTACTGTATAAGAATGGGACACAATAGTCGGTTAATGATCTCGTTCTCTTTTTGTCTGTATGTCAGACATCTTTATTTGAAAAGGTCTTAAATGGGTGCAAATATAAACTTTTGGAAATTGTATTTTGACATTGAATACAATTGGCTAGGTTGCTCGCCTTAGACAACTTTAACGCGGTGCCACATGTTACTATATAAATATAGGACACGATACGCGACTAATGAAAGCTTTCAAAACTCGTAGATATGTTTATTTCAAAAGGTTTTAATTGGGCGTATATATAAACTGTGGTACACTGCATACGACTGGTTAGAACACTTGTTTTAAACACCTTTAAAACAGGATTAAAGGTTGCTATATAAGCGTAGGACCGACAGGTTTTTCATCTCAGTCATACAACACATTGGAAAAATCAAGGTCCAACTTCCTTCTAGAAAGAACCACGCGTAAAACTAAGAACACTCTGTTTTAGACACCCTTATTTGAGGTGTTGAGTGGGTGTATATAAACTGTGGGACACAGCATACGATTGGTTCGATCGCTTGCCTTAGACACCTTTAAAACGTTTTTAACCGTTGCTATATAAGAATATGATACTCTTGCGTCTATGTTGCACGAAAATCAGTGTGGTGTGGTTTACGACGATAACTATTACGAAATAAGAGTATGTAACATGAATTATATTACTATAATCAAATTATATAATTTCTTTAAAATAGACTTACCATAAATGAATAAACTCATCATGCTTAGAGAAAAAAATTGACTTTACCACCAAGAATATATTATCTGCCAGATGCTTGTTTCTCGAAGCATGCAAGTTAATTATGAAAATTAGAGATGGGAAAATTTTATAAACGCTGCCTAAAAATATAAACATTACAAAAGAGTTATGTAAGTATTACCTGTATATACATGTATGTATCTCATTATTGACCCCCTAAAGAGCACTATATAAATGCATTTTTTATCAAATTTGAACTTATATATAAATTGAGTTTCTCAGAAGGGAATATGCAGTTAGGCGATTAGTTGGAAAACTGTTTGTGCATCATTATATAAAGTTAATTTTAACATATTAATAAATATTTTGTAGTATATAACAATTATTGTTACATGTTAAATATATAATATGTGTTAATACTGAACTGGATTAAATGTGAATAAATATGCTTAATAAAATGCTTGCATATTATTTCGTAGTGTAAAAAATTGATTTTTTTGGTTTGTTATTGATTTGCGATGCTTTAGGTATTAGATAAGAACTGTGTATTTTGTTTTGCCATATTGAATATTGAATGTAAGTAGATGGCATAGCCTAGAAGGCCTAGATGGTTTGATGTTAAATTAGTAAGATTAGAAGCTCTGTAAATAGTTGTAAATAAATTGTTGTTTAAACATTTAAAAAGAACCTAAAGGCCACAAAAAAATTAATAATGAGCCTTTGAGGCTACAAAATCAATAATAATAATAATAAAAAATAATGATATTCGTGTAATATTTTCAAACTGACAATTACGCAGTATGATTACAAATCAGTATGAACGGATGATCACAAGTTATTACAGGAGTCGAACTTAACTGTATACGGCAGCCATGCAAGGCGCCCATCACGTCCTACATCTCATTTTTAACAACGCGCCATCTCGCGAATGAAAATAGGCTGAGTGGACCTTTTGGGAGGGTTGCGGGAAGCGATCCCGCTACCGCTTGCTCTTCACGCCAGTGATGTTACCACTACTCTATGGAACCCCCCCCCCCAATATTGGATAAAGAGAACAAAAGAGCCTTTTATGGCGACCAAAAATCTTCAAGGTCAACAAAAGAGCCTTTGGGCCTAAGAGAAAGAGGAAAAGAGCCAAATACCCAAATAAATTTTACATAAATTATATTAAATCTTAATCTATATATTATCAAAGATCATTCATTCATTCATTCATTCATAAATTTAATATAGCGCACCTTCAAGAAACCTACTCAGAAGCGCTCCCAGCCCAGCCACGGCAATAGAGATTAGACTTGAGCAGCTTGTAAAAAGCAGATGTGTTACCCCTAGGGAGAAGGCGAATCTCTAATGGAAGACCATTCCAAATGGAGGGCCCAGCTATAGAGAAATCCCGGCGTTGCCTAATTGTGGAGCGAGCCCGAGGGACTAAAAGTTCTCCCCCAGAAGAAGACCGAAGAGCACGCCGACCAACTGAATCAGAGACCGGGCGGCAGAGCTCACACAGATAGGCCGGGGCACAGCCTAAGAGACAGCGCCATACCAGTACAGCAACCCTATAACCATAGTTCGAGAATTCGTGACTTTTGGTTTTAAAATTCGTAAAAATTCGCAAATTTTTGGTCTATTTTAAAATTCGTAAAAATTCGTAAAAATTCGTTGGGCCATTGATGGGCCTTTTTTACATTGACAGTGGATTTTGCAAAAACAGCGTAAGCAACAACAACAAATGTGATAACGTCATGATTTGTTGTGTTAAGCTTCTGCTTAGAATTTAATGTAAAAAACAGTAAATTTCAATATAGGCCTAAAAGTTTATTACGTAACGAGTTAATTCAGTTAAAATCTAATTTTTTAAAGATGAAAGAACATGGACCGGAGTTGAAGCATGTAGTAATTTTGGAGGAGAAGGAAAGGGTAATCAAAAAAGAGAGTGTCGTTTTTGTGACAAGGAATTTGTTGTTTGTTCTGCCGGAATTCGGGAGCATTTGCATGGAGAAAATAGACCTACAGAAACCAGTGTCGAGTGGGAGCAGTGGCTGTTCCTGACTCAGAATCAGAGGACGATGAAGTAGAAGACGCACTTCGGTAAACGTTACCAACCCTTTTTAACCATGTTTGGTTGCAAGCTGTGTTAGAAGTTGACTGGTGACACTGGAGCTGCATGGGACACTTGTGGTTTTTCGTTCTGCTGACTGACACGCAGTCACACACCCCAACTATGATAGCAATCGAAGTTCAAGACTCCAAGTAGAACAGTAACTGAAGGATCAGTACTATTGTGTTGCTAGTCAGCTATCTTTTACGGCTGATTGATTGCCTATGACATGACATTTACTTGCTTAAAAAGTTCAAAGTAAACAAATAATAAAATTTGTTGCCATGACAAAAAATTCTATTATTTTATTATTTTACGAATTTTCACGAATTTTAAAACTGCAGTTTTAAAATTCGTTAAAATTCGTGAATTTTTAAAATTCTTAAAATTCGTAAAATGCGAATTCTCGAACTATGCCTATAACAGATACGCTGCGGGACAGGGAGCCAATGCAGCACATCACGCATGTATGCAGAAATAGGGGCATATTTAGGGATGCGTCCAATAAGCCGAGCAGCTGACCGAAGAACCCGGTCGAGGCGGCCAATCAATCCAAGCGGCAGACCAACCAAGATCGCACTGCAGTGATCCAGCCTGCTTGTTACAAAAGCATGTATAAGGATGACAGTAGCATCATGAGACAGAGAACGAGAAATAAGCCGCAACTGGCGCAGTTGATAATAACAGCTACGGGTAAGCTGGTTAACATGTTGGGAGAAGCTAAGAGTACGATTCAGGAGGACTCCTAAATCCCGAACCACGTCCAGGAAGGTGATATGGGGAAAATCCTCTGCCACCAGGGGCCAATTAACACCCGCTAATCGCCTACCACCACCCAGCCAGATAAATTGAGTTTTAGTAGCATTTAAGAGCAAGCGGTTGGAGGCTAACCAAGCAGAAAGGACCTCCATAGCTTGAGTCATCTGCTGTACAGCAGCTACCACCCCATCAGGGCGACAGTGAATGTATGCCTGAACATCATCAGCATACAGCTGGTGAAGAAGCCCGCATGCCTCCAACAAGGGGCCAATACCAGCGGTATAAATAATATAAAGTAAAGGGCCTAGCACTGAGCCCTGAGGAACGCCATAAGGGGCAGGGACCCAGCCAGATCTAGAAGAGCCAAAAACTACACAGTTAGTGCGCTCTGACAAGAAGGAGCGAAGCCACTCAAGGGGCCCACCAGTCAGCCCAAAAGAGACAGAGAGGCGTTGGAGGAGAATGTGATGATCAACAGTGTCAAAAGCCGAGCTGACGTCAAAAAGGGCCAAAAGAGAGATCAGCCCAGCATCCATAGCACCATAAAGGTCAGACAAAAGGCGGATTAAGAGGGTCTCCGTAGAGTGATTCCTGCGAAATCCAGATTGTTGAGAGGGCAGCAAACAATTCTTGTCTAAATAAACAATCAACTGATTTGCTACAATACGCTCCAAAACCTTGGAGAGAAATGATACATTAGCTATCGGGCGATAATAACACCAACCGTCTGCCTAACATCACCATCTCAACAATCTGTCAGACACAAAAACAATCACGAGAGAAGCAAACGAAACTGATGGATGAAAGATAAATGAAAATGAACTGAACTATGTTAATGAACTTTAAAGACGTCAACAGCTTTTGTAGCTAGAAGATGTCGCTAAACCATGTATTACTGCTGCAAAGCGTTGAACTATGTTGGACACCTTCAAAACGTTATCAATCATTGCTATAATAATTATAAGCATGGGACACGCAATGCATTCGCCTGTTCTCTTCCCTTAAATAATGAAACGCGCGACTAAATATTAAGAGCATTCTCTTGCGCTTTAGACACCTTTATTTGAGAAGGTCTTGAATGGGTATGTATGTAAACTGTGGGACCACGACTCCACGTTCGCACTTGTAACGCGGAGAGTACGGGTTCGAGGCTCGAGCCTTCTCCTCTGAGACGGTTATTGTGTAGAGACGTGGAGAAAGTCCTTCACTCACAGTTGCTCAACGACATCGATTGGTGCTTGGTCATTATATAGTGGCGCTTATTAAATAAATAATAATAATAATAATAATAGTGATGATGATGATGATGATGATGATGATGATGATGATGACGATGATGATGATGATGATGATGATGATGATGATGATGATGATGATGATGATGATGATGATGATGATGATGATAATGACGTTTGGGGAAATTGCATTTAAATCGATGACCAATAGTCAAGCCTGCAGCCTGTCTAACTTTTTGCATGGTCTGCAAGTCTCTATATCTATCTCTGCAGTATGAGTGTGATTATCTCTCTCACGCTCTCTCTCTCTCTCTCTCTCTCTCTCTCTCTCTCTCTCTCTCTCTCTCTCTCTCTCTCTCTCTCTCTCTCTCTCTCTCTCTTTGTGTGTGTGTCTCTTCCCATTTTGCCGTCTTAAGTTGTCGCTCGATGTACGGAACTAAACCAGTAACTGACAGCGTTCTGGCCACAATGGGTGACAGCGTATACCATCTCCCATATTCAAATGTCGCTGTGTCGGGCTTTGTTGCTGCTTGACCATCATGTCCAGCAAGTGGTGACCACTGGCGACTGACCTCTGACCTCTGGCCGTATCGGGCGCACCTGTCGGAAACAAACGAAAGATGGACATTAGACTGGACAATGTCCAGCCGTTACTTCGACCGAGAAGTTCGATGGAAGTGTGGGTAAATGGCAATGAGGTGGAAATGTCAAGTACAACTACCTTGGGCTTTGGGGAAACGAGTGGAGGCCCAAGGCGAAGAACAGATGGGGTGGGGGTCGACGCCCTCGGGTTCCGCCAGGGAATGGAATCACTGTTGTTTTATGTGAATGACCGCGTTCCCGAGTGCATCTGTTACCATGTCAATAAGCAACATCCTAATCCTTTGCCACGCGCAAGAACGAGGTCGAGGTCGAGGAGGAGGAGGAGGAGGAGGAGGAGGAGGAGGAGGAGGAGGAGGAGGAGGAGGAGGAGGAGGAGGAGGAGGAGGAGGAGAAGAGGTGAAGAGGAGAATGGATAAGGAGGAGGAGAAAAGAAGAGAAGGAGGAGAAGAAAAAGGAGGAGAACGAAGAAAAGGAGAAGGAAGATGAGGAGAAGGAAAAAATGGAGGAGTAGGAAGAAAAGAAGGAGAAGGAGGAGGAGAAGGAGGAAGAGGAGGAGGAGGAGGAGGAGGAGGAGGAGGAGGAATAGGAGGAGGAGGGGAGGGGAGGGGAGACGAGAAAGAGGGCAATAATGGTTCCACGATCTTTTACTGTTATGTTCACACAACGTGGCTTGTTTGTTACAGCAGTGTTGCTTTGGAACAACCTTCAGCTCTCACTTCGTGACATTATTACCACTAAAGACTTTGTTTCCTTTACTCGGTTGTTAAAACGCATTCATTCTCAGACTGATGACGCATGTTCATCGCCTCTGGGAGTCTCTTAATGGGCGCTGTATAAATGTTTTAGTACATTACATTACGTTATATGATAACGAGCAAAAGAGAAGGAGGAGAACGAGAAAGAGTAGGAGGTGAAGGAGGAGGAGGAGGAGGAGGAGGAGAAAAAGAAAACGAAGGAGGAAAAGGACAAGATTTGGAATAAGGGAATTGACGAGCAGAGGATTAGGAGAAGGAGGAGCCGAGAAGGAGACGGAAGAGATGAACAAAGAGAGAAAGAAAGAGAAGAGAGAGGAGTAAGAAAAGGTGGTGGTGGTGGTGGAGGAGGAGGAAGAGGAGGAGGAGGAGGAGGAAGAGGAGGAGGAGGAGCTAGAGGAACAAAACAAGAATAACACCGACAACTGCGCATTATACTGTTATGCATATACAATTATTCAGTAAATTTCTATTATATATACATATGCAGCATATGTACATGCATATAAATATATAAATATGACTATGTAAGTGTGTTCAGACCTCTACATAATTATATAATATTGTCTCAACTAAATGCTAATATATTTATGTATGAGTTAGAGCGAACACAGAAAGCTCATTGAGTGTAGAATCTTAGCCATAACGAACAACAGGACTTGTGTAAACTGTCTAATTATGAATAGAACAGGTCGTGAAAGGAATACAGCATGATATGTCGAGTGGAGAGATGACAGGTATTTTGGTGAAAGAGAGACGAAGAGACAGAGGCAGAACGAGACGTGGAGAGACTGACAGAAGGACAAAATGATGACACGAGTCCCTGTGAATGGAAGCAGTCAACAGAGAGAGACATAGACAGGATGACAGGCACACAGAGGTGGAGAGACAGATTAGCAGAAAAACAGTGTAACAAGTGTCTCAATGCATTGAAATTGTAAGCGAAAAGAGAGACAGGGACAGAGCGAAATGCAAAGACAGACAGACAGACAGAAAGGCAGCATAACAAGTGTTTCTATGAATATAGCGATCATATCCAAGTGCTGTGAAGCTGTACAAATTACAATCCATGCTCAATCTAGGTTAGGTTAATTAGGCTACTTTATATTTAGGTTAACGTAAGGTAGGTATATGATTCGGTAAATTATGGTAAGGTAAGATTAGGTAAATTAAGATAAGCTACGGTTCGTTAAAGTAGTGTAAGGTAAATCTAACTAAAGCAAAGCAGGGTTAATAATTTATTAAGGTTAGGCAAATTCAGACAAGGTAAGGTCAGGAATGATTAGACAAGGTAAGAATTGGTAAAATTAAGTAAAGTTAACTTAGTTGAACTTAATGCAGACACACGGAAGCAAACGCACAGAGACAACCGCACAGACGGACAATCAGTAGGACAGTGACATACAGTCACGAAGCAACACACAGATACACAAGGGGAGAGACGAAGAAAGAGGCAGACAGAGAAACACACAAAGAGACACACACGGACAAACAGAATAATAGGCACACAGAGAAGCACACACACACATACAGACAGACAGACAGATAGACACACACAGAGACAAGGACAAGTAGAATTAGAGGCAGACAGAAGCACACATACAAACAGACAGACACAGACACAGACAAGCAGAATGAAAGGCAGGCAGAGAAGCACACACACAGACATATAGACAGACAGACACACAGGCAGACAGTCGTGCAGTGAAGTCAGTCAATGACTTATCCGAGCGTAATGATGCGTTGAAGCTTTGGCACCAGCAATGATTCCATCGCAAAGCAACGCATGCATGCATTCCCTCCTTCGTTCGTTCCTTCGTTCCATGTCTCGTGCTGCCATCTGGTCGCTGCCAGTGCCATTGTTGAGTGCACAAGAGATAAAACGGACGGAATGCGCATCGATTTCTGCGTTCTTTGCTGTGTTACACGTGTCCCATTGGGTGGACGAAACATCCTCTACAAAGACCCCGTTCCCCTTTTATCTGGCCCGCCATAAATCCCTCCATCCCACGCCGAATCATTCTTCTATTTCCCCTACTACTATACTACTACTACTGCTGCTACTACTACAACTACTACTACTACTACTACTACTACTACTACTACTACTACTACTACTACTACTACTACTACTACTACTACTACTACTACTACTACTACCGCTACTGCTACTGCTACTGCTACTACTACTACTACTACTACTACTACTACTACTACTACTACTACTACTACTACTACTACTACTACTACTACTACTACTACTAGTACTACTACTTCCACTACTACTACTACTGCTACTCCTACTACTACTACTTTGCTGTGCTGTCTCAAAGGTTTTCGCTTTTCACTTTCTCGTCTAGCGTTCGTGATCTAGGAGTGACCCTTGACAATTCTCTCACCTTTACTGAACACATTTCCAAACTCACTCGCACTTCCTATTTTCACCTAAGGCGCCTTAGAGCTATCCGTCGCTCTCTGTCATCTCCAATTTTCACTTCAATTGTCCATGCATTTGTCTGCTCTAGACTTGACTACTGCAATTCCCTCCTCATTGGTCTTCCCAAAGTCCGTCTTGCTCCTCTTCAGTCCGTTCTCAATGCTGCTGCTAGATTAATTGCCCGTCTTCCTCGATTCTCTCATATCACCACCTTTATGGCAGAAGAACTCCACTGGCTCCCGCTTTCTGCCCGCATCCAATTTAAGGTCCTCATCCTTGTCTCTAAGGCTCAGCTTGGTTTCGCTCCAAAATATTTATGTGACTTATTTCATCGCCCTCACTCTGCGGCTTCTCTTCGTCCTCTTCGTTCATCTGACCGTTTGGACCTCCTCGTTCCCCGTGTCAGGACTTCACTGGCTCAATCTAGGTCGTTTGCTTCCATTGGCCCTGCTCTTTGGAATGGGCTTCCTCCGTTTGTTCGTTCTTCTATTCTCTCAGGTAGCGTCTCTTCCTCTTTTACCTTTCTTAAAACTTGCTTTTTCTCTCGGGGTCTATCGCACTGGGAGCGCTTCTGAATGGCCCTCCCGCTAGAAGCGCTTTATAAATATCCGAATACAATACAATACAATACAATACAATACTACTACTACTACTACTACTACTACCACCACCACCACCACCACCACCACCACCACCACTAATACTAAAACCACCACCACCACCACCACCTCCACCACCACCACCACCACCTCCACCACCACCACCACCACCACCACCACCACCACCACCACCACCACAACTACTACTACTACTACTACTACTACTACCACTACTACCACCACCACGGCAGCCACTTCTACTACTAGTACACGTTATGGTACTGGTTATGGTACCGTTGTTGGTACTATTACTACAGGTACCCCTGTGCAGGAAATATGCTTACTCCTACTCTGCCTACTTAGCCTTTCTACCCAGTATTCGCCCCAATTTCCAGTTCACTTTCATATTTCAACTACTATTACTACTCTGCCTACCTAATCTTCTTCTTTTCGTCTTCCCACTGACCTGTTTTCCTCTCTATCTTCTGACTCACCTGATTTTCATTCTCCTCTCGTTTGGCGTACTTCTTTTTCCTCCGAACCCACCTTCTCAGCCATCTTATGACTGCAAGGGCTTTTGAAGTCGACCTTATTATAAGTCGACTTTATTATAAGTGCTAGCTATCCTTATGGCTGCTATGGCCGTTAAAGCGTTAACGTCTTTAAAGAAGTAAATTTTTTCGTTCCAGTTTGTCATTGGTTTGCATGGGTATATTTAAGAGGTTTCTGAGTTCAAGGTATCAGTAGATAGATACGACTGTGCACGATAACAGCCGATAAAACGCGGTTGAGGTTTATATAGTTTCGGTCTAAATCGTTAAAAAGGTGTCCATTGTGATCGTTTTGTAGTATATCTTTAGCGACATCTTATGACCGCCAAGGATATCAACGTCCAGGTCCTCATTGGTTTCCATGAGTATATTTAAGAGGCTTCTGGGTTCATGGTGTTAGTAGAGACAAAATCAGTCGAAAGAAATTCTGTTATCCGGCAGGTAGCAATAAAGCGTCGACGTCTCTTTGATCTTCTTAGTTGCAATTCAGTAATTAATTAATACAATAAAGCAATATTATCTTAACATATGCAAACGGTTTAAAAAAACTATAGCGTATTTACACGTGTTTCAGGCTATCAGCCCGACCAGTAAGAGTCCATATGGGCCCTATAGAAGAGAAACACCACCCGCCAAAGTTTCTAAGTATACATACGATGGAATACTGATAAAACGCGGTAGACGTTTATATAGTTTTGGTTCAAAGCGTTGAAAAGGTGTCTATTATGATCGCTATGTAATATCTCCTTAGCGACATCTTATGGCCGCCAGAGGTATCAACGTTCCAGGTCGTCATTGGTTTACATGTGTATATTTCTGAGGCTTCTGAGTTCACCATGTTAGTGTTGAAATTGATTCATTACCAATTAAACGCAGTTTATTTATTTACTTATTTATTCCGGATATTTCTATAGCGCCTCTCGAAGTCTACTACTACTCAGAGGCGCTCCCGACTACAGCATTTGATAGTTTGCCGGAATTTTCACGCCGAAGCGCCACGAGCAATTGCGAGTGAAGGACTTGCCCAAGGTCCGTACGCAGCGACTAGAGTGGGATTCGAACCTGCAACCCTCCGGTCACAAGGCGCCGAACTTACCATTGAGCCACCACGCCCACGCAGTTGAGGTTTATATAGTTTTTGATTGAAGCGTTGAAAAGGTGTTTATCATGATAGCTATGTAATATATCATTAGCGACATCTTATGACCGATAAGGATATATGAACGTTCCAGGTCCTCATTGGTTTTCATGAGTATTTTAAGAGGCTTCTGGGTTCATGGTGTTAGTAGAGATAAAACCAGCCGAAAGAAATTCTTTTATTCTTTAGCTAAATCGTCGACAATTCTCGACATCTTACGTGACAAATGATTCTCTTAGGTTAACGTAGTTAAAATATATGGGGGGCCTATAATAGAATGGTATTGGAATTAATAGGTGTCTTATTGCTTTACCGTAATTAAAATATATAACAAAATTATAGCAAAAATTAAAAGGTGTCGAATATGGCTGAGAACAGCAAGATTTTTTGTGGCATATTTTAGCTTTGTTTAATTAGACGAATTATGTAGCTGCAGTTTAACGACGCTTAACGTAATTGAAGAATAAATACAAGAGTAAAGCAGCGTTTAAAGTTGTCTAATAAAGTAGAAGACCTTGTTAATATTAATTGTTCACGACATCTTGCGGCCACAATGGCCGTAGATGTCGGCCATACTTTAACTCTTTGTTTAATCGCTGTTTAACTACGCTGTGTCATAACAAAGAGGATTAGAATCGTCCTCCTCCTTTATCAAAGTTTGGGACTGGCACCACCGAAAACGGCAATTACGGAGTTTTCTCAGTTGTTTTCTGCAAGTCCTCAACATTAACTCCTCAGTCACTTTCATCTACACTCCTCGTTATTCTATTCCTCCTCCTCCTCTTCCTCCTCCTCCTCCTCCTTCTCCTCCTCCTCCTCCTCCTCCTCGCCCTCCTCCTCCGATTACTATGGTACTTCTGATCGTTTTAACCTCTCCCTGATCCTCTTCCTCAACGTCCTTATCTGCAACTTCTCATAAGCCTCTTTTGTTTCGTGCTCTTTCTCATCTTGTTCTTCTTCTTTATCTCTAGATTTCTTTTCCCCACTGACACTGCAGATCCTCTCACGTCTTCTTCTTCTTTCTTCTTCCTTATCTACACTCTTCGACTTCCTTCTTCTCCTCCTCCTTCTCCTCCTCTTCCATCGTCGTAAACTCTCATTATCCAACTCATTACTCCTTCATTTTCTCTTCTTATCATGAATTCTCCTCCTCCTCCTCCTCCTCCTCCTCCTCCTCCTCCTCCTCCTCCTCCTCCTCCTCCTCCTCCTCCTCCTCTTCCTCCTCATTCCCCTCCTTCCCAAGATACTTTTCTCAGACACTCTCTTTCCAGTACCCTTGACCCATACCTCTTCCCATCACCCTCTGTACTCTTCTCCCTCCTCCTCTTCTTCCCACTGACCTTCCATGACCTCCTTCCACTGATGAGTTTCGTAATCTAATGGCGCTTGGAACATCAAGTCCTCCTTCACGCGCAACTTAAATGCCTGGACAGACAACAGACAACAAGGCATGTGTAGGCCTTTATAGAGGCCTTTGTTTCTTTGTCTCAGTACACACTTCACATCGCTTAACTATTACTTGTTCCACTCTTGTGTGCAGTTCTCATTAGCAGTAACAAGTGTAATATTCTTCACTTTCACTCTATTTTTCCAGTACTCTTGACCCATTCCTTTTCCCATCACCCTTTCTCCTCTTCTTTTTCCTCCGCCTCCTCTACTCCCTGCCCTTCCATATCCTCCTTCCTTCCTTATATACTTTTAACTGTGTTTATTATATGTCTGTACACCAAAGTGCGATTAGCAATTAGTAAATAAAGAATAATACTATACTTACTTACTTATTTAAGTTTGTATGTATATAAGTGTGCATCCATGTCAAGGTGTACAGTACTTGGGAGAATAAAACTGCTCTGGATGCCCATGTATTCCGCTTTCACTCCCCGGTGACTCCAGCCATCACCAACACTTCACGTCTTGCTATCTCTGAACAGCTCTTTCGATGAAAACTGTAATCGTAATCGTAAACTCCAGATTTCTAGCTCATTCAACAGCGCTGCGTCTTGTTAGAGGGGTTCCCAAAGAGAGCAGTCGCTTAAGCTAATGCTGAGGGAGCCATGGGTATGAATTGCTAGCGACTTCGTTTTCTTAGCCTCGGCATACGAGGGCGGGCGGCCAGTCCTGTTCCTCATCGTCTGATCTTCCCAACTATAGTGTACGGTCATTGTACTCATTATAGCTGAGTTGGCTAGGGGGCGCAGGTGGAACATAAATCTCTTTTTGCCCTGGCGGGGATTTGACCTCTAACCTCTCGGTTGACAGTCCAGCAAGCTAACCACTGCACTACCCAGCACCCCAATTAAACTGAACGGCCCTGAACTGGTGCTTAAATGCAGAACCATAATTTAACAAACACCGCATAAGCGGGGCGCGGTGGTGTAGCGGTATGTTCTGTGCCTTGTAACCGGAGGGTCGCAGGTTCGAATCTGCTTCAAGCCACTGCACAGCGACCTTGGACATGTTGCTCACCTGCAATTGTCCAGCGCTCGTGAATAGGCTGGTGCCCTGCGCTTTACCTTTGACTGGCGCTTTAGAAGTTTGGAGATTGCAATTACATCACTCTATAGTTATAAGTTTAAAGAAAATAATTATAGGCATGTGTTAGTAGCGATAATCAGTAGCTTTTCACATTATTTTTTTGTAGAAAACGCTACATTGGTTCTGCTATTCTGCCATCCAGTCATGGCATTCCAGAGCAGGTTCACGCACCATTTGATGCCCGGCACCCAGGTTGGGAAGCATTGTCTCATGACAACAAAGGCCGTTGACGTCGGCAGAAATTATTCTGAACAGTTCTCGCCGTTGTCGTCGTCCTTACAGTTAGGTTAAATCGGTTGCGCAGCTTACGACTGAACGCAAGTGAGGCATAAATGGTAGACCGTAAACACGTTTTAATGGTGTTAAATATAGTTGAGATCTTTGTAGCTAATTCGTTATCCAGTGTTTATAACGACACATTTTGGCTGCTAAAGGCCGTTGACGTCCACCTTACAATAGACTTATTTCTTGTGAACATCCTACGATTGAACGCAAGTGATTTATAAATAGCAGAATATATGAACGCGTTTTAAAGGTGTCTAATATAGTTGAACGATTTCCAATTAATTTTCAGTGTTTATACCGACATTTTATGGCTGCCACGGCCGTTGAAAGCAACCTACAACTAGAGACCTAATTTCGTGTTATCCTACGATAGAACGCGAGTGAGGTATTAATAGCAGAAATGAAACACGTTTAAAAGGTGTCGAATATAAGTCAGGTTCTTTCCAAAACTAGAACCCGTTTAAAATGTATCGAATATAGTTGCGCGCTTTGCAATTAATATTCAGTGTTTTAACGACACTTTGTGGCTGTCAGAGACATTAACGTCGGCCTTGCAATAAGCAGGAGCGTAGTTTGGATCAAAAGATTGAAGCAAGTGACTTATAAATACAACAAAGGAAACGCTTTTTAAAGGTGTTGAATTTAGTTGAGCGATTTGCAATTGATATTCAGTGTTTATAACGACATCTTGTGACTGCAACTGCCGTTGACGTCGATCTAATGCAATCGCATTGGATCCACAGTTTAACGACATCTTATGGCAGTGCTTTCCAACCTTTTCCATAGCAAGGCACCCTTACTAAAAGTCATTTAGTCAACGGCACCTGGCCTTAATGTCATTTTTACACCTATTGGGACGCGGTGATGTACCGGTATGTCCTGTACCTTGTAACCCGAGGGTCGCAGGTTCGAATCTACCTCAAGCCACTACGTAGCGACTTTGGACAAGTTGCTCACCTACAAATTGTCTCTGAGGAAGGCAACGGGAACCACTTCACTCATCTCATCCCCGGGTGGCATAAAGCCAATGAACCTGCCTTCGGGCAGAGAACTCATCATCATCGCATAAGCCTGTAGGCTATAGGTAAACTTATATGCTGTATTATGAAATGTAAACAGTTCTACAAATCCCACCCTGGTTACAACCTTTTGATCTTGACTTGGAACCTACTTTGACCTAACCTGTCTATATCAACTTTGCCTGACTGAGCGCCTGTGAATAAGCTGGTTCCCGCGACTTCGCTTTTATGCGCGCTGTAAAAATCTCGAGATTGCGACTAGCTTAACTCTGTTCTGACGTCTTCGACACTCCTTTTCCTCCTCCTATCCTTCTTCCTCTTCCTCCTCTTTCTCTTCCTCCTCTCTTCTCCTCTTCTTCTTTTCTTTCCTTCTTCTCCTCCTTCTCCTTCTCTTCCTACTCTTCTTCGAGCTCCTCATCATCTTCCACATTCTCCCCTTATCCTACTCCTCCTCCTCTTCCTCCTCATCCTCCTCTTCATTTGTCTCCTCCTCCTCATTCTCTCCCTTATCCTCCTCCTCTTCCTCTTCCTCCTCCTTCTCCTCCACTTCCTCCTTCTCTTCATCTTTCTCCTTCTCCTCTTTCTTCTTCTCCTCTCCTTTCCTCCTTATCCTCCTCCTCTTCCTCCTCCTTCTCCTCTTCCTCCTCATTCTACTCCTACTCCTTTTCATCCTCCTACACTTCATCTGTTCCCTCCTCCTCCTTCTCTTTCAGCTTCTCCTCCTCCTACTCCTCCTCCTCCAGACTCCTCCCTCCACTCATCCACTCATCCACCATACTTCATTCCATCCGTCGTTCCGAGGGACGTGTTCCAGTCCCTATAGTGAGGAGGCTAAGGTCCAAAAAAGCACTGCATTGTTCATCTTGTGGATAAAAGCAACAAACTTTTAGGGCTTCAAGAAAACAATATTTTAAAACTTTTCAGCCAGAGGCATCACTTAAATCAGGCGGGAACATAATAAAATAGATGATTGAAAATAGGCTAAAAATGCACACGTTGACGCACAGCACTATTAGTCTAGGCTTGGAATCTCGAAATGACCTTGTAGAAGCAAATCATGTAACAATTTCCTAACAGGTGTTTCTAGACTAATTTGACCCTGCTGAAAACGAAAATCGCGGTTAGCAAGCTGGATTTTCATCGGTTCCTTGGAAAAACAAGATGGCGGCCAAAATGGTGGCCAATATCTTCAAATGGCTATAGGTAAAGTCATGTATGTCATACGAACAGGATTTTAGAGTCTAAATTAACATTTTCGGGGTCAAGGAATGCGATGCAACAAAACATACATGTGTAGCAATGCCAAAAAACAAAATGGCGGACAAAATGGCGGCCATATATTTTCAAATGCTATAAGTAAGTCATGTATGTGATAGAAACATAATTTTAGAGTATAAATTAAAATTTTCTGGGTCAAAGAATGCGATGGAACTAATGACACATATGTAGCACTGCCAAAAAACAAAATGGCGGACAAAATGGCGGCCATATATTTTCAAATGCTATAAGTAAGTCATGTATGTGATAGAAACATAATTTTAGAGTATAAATTAAAATTTTCTGGGTCAAAGAATGCGATGGAACTAATGACACATATGTAGCACTGCCAAAAAACAAAATGGCGGACAAAATGGCAGCCAAATACCTTCAAACGGCTGTAAGTAAAGTCATGTATGTGATGGAAACATGATTTTAGAGTATAAATTAACATTTTCTGGGTCAAGGAATGCGATGGAACTAATGACACATATGTAGCACTGCCAAAAAACAAAATGGCGGACAAAATGGCAGCCAAATACCTTCAAACGGCTGTAAGTAAAGTCATGTATGTCATGCGAACAGGATTTTTGAGTCTAAATTAACATTTTCTGGGTCAAGGAATGCGATGGAACTATAGACACACGTGTAGCACTTCCAAAAAACAAAATGGCTGCCAGTCTGGAGTAGTGTTTTCTTGGTCAAAGAATACCAAGTAACATTCTATATGTGGCACTGACGTTATTGCAGATTAACTGTCATTATTTACATGACATTTTAACAGCCTGTGCTTGCAGTTTAATGATTTTATACATTACGTTTTCAATATTTGTGTTTCATGACTTGATTGATATAGACTAGAGCTATTTCAAGCATTATTGCAGTCAATGCAATTGCACATAAGTGTACATGGCAAGTTTTCACTTTGACAGCAGCAGCGCTTGTTACTACACTTATCAACTTTGCATGATTTACAGTACACAAACTATAGACATAACTGTGGCACACGACCAACTGCAGACCACACTGGTACGAGAAGACTTTCTTCATCCACACCCCATCCGATTGAAATATGGTCATGTGGGATAGGTAGCAAAGTAATGTGTTGCACACCATTACAAAGGACTTGAAGAGAGTACTTTACCATGATACTTATATCATTCTGCTTCTTTGATGCACCATCAAGAAATCCAGTTGAAAAACATTTTTTTACATTTGGGAACTTTTTTCAATTCTAAAAAGAAATGCATGCTAGCACTACAATTTTACGAAGTATTTGATTTCTATTTTGTATCACTGGCAATTTAATGTCATTTATTCTGTCAGTTATTTCTACCACTGTGGCAATATAATGTCAGTGGCGGTTCTAGAGTTTTGGACTGAAGGGGGGCTAAAAGTCAGTTGATCTAATGAGAATTAAGCATTAGGAGATTAGGAGGCTTTGTTACCAACAAACATTGTAGGCAATGTATGGAAAACTAAATGTTAAACGGGGGGCTAAAATGTGTATAGGGGCTAAGAAAAACTACGGGACTAACTATCCAGCTAGAGGGCTACAGTCCCCTAAGTATCCCCTCGCCACAGTAAAACCGCCATGTTTAATGTCAGTTATAGTGTTTCTCTGTGAAGTTTTCAATCTGCCTGTCGGTTGTCTCGTCAAGTTTATACTGACTCCAAGTAATAACAACCAAGTCCTCAATGGTAAAAGGAAATGGCTAACTGGAATCCAGCATTCATCCCGGCCATGAGTACAACTTTGTGGGACCTTCAGGCTCCATGAAGTTTTATTCCTGAATTTTTTGCACAAGTCCTTTGAAAAAGTTGCTCTGAGTTGTGCTGTAAGCTGGTTCTGATAGCAAGAAATTGAGAGTTCCACCAATGCAAACACTGTTTCCATGGCCCGTTGTAAATAAATGCCACTCTTCATGTAATCCAGTCTTCTTTGGTTGCATACATTGGTGAAATTTTAGTTTTTTTACTGGTATGCAGCACCACCACTAAAGTACTAGATATACTGTACTCCTGGTAACAGGATTATGATGTGCTGAAAAACAACGTTTGAAAGGCATAGACAGTCATTGTATTGTGCTGCACACAGTTGCTAATAAAGCACAGGACATGCAGTGAAGACCTTCATCAGAACAACGCACCTCTTCTGGTTTGGGTTTGTCGTCTCATTTCTATGCCGAAAGATTCAGAGGTTTCAAAGCTGGTGAGCAGAATGGAAGCAGGGATTGAGACACTGGGTGTCTGGATGAGACCCAACCACCTTCAAATGAATCCTGGCAAGACTAATTTCCTGTAGTGCGCCACAAACAAAAGGCTTGGCTGACTTAGTATGGCTCCATTGCATGTTGGAGGACTGCTACAACCATCGGTGGCTGTTTGTGATCTCGGGGTGGTTTTCGAAGCAGATCTTACAATGGCTCGACATGTCGGACAAAGTGGTTGGTAAATGCTTTTGACAGCTGAGATTAATCAAGAGCTGTCTGTGGTTGCTTACATTCAGTGTAGCGAAAACAGTGCTTATTAGTTTCAAGGTAGTCCTAGTTGACCGCTGCAACAGCTTGCTGACTGGTGTGCCGGAATATCTACTGGACAGGCTCCAGTTGGTCCTCAATGCTGCAGAGTGATTACTTTGTGGCCGCTGGAAGTATGACCACATTACACCGTTGCTCACTGGCATCCGGTACCATACCATATCCAGTATAAACCAGCGGGCAGTTACACCATGGTTGATGCAATTCACGACCATCCTCAATCAGCAGGACTTGGTAATACAGGCAGTGTGACTAATGCCTGCTCCAAAAATACTCAGGCTGATACATGGCACATTCAATGTGCTGCACAAGTGCATCTTGAGTTGGTGGAACATTCACAATGGTTCTACTTTGTGAACGTATGAAACAATGGTGGTGTGCACAGGTTTGATCCAGACACAAACCTAAAAACAATAAAATTATTTTCAAATTTCTTAGCAAGTGACCAAAATGAAAATAGCTTAGGTTCAGACCATTGCTTTTCATGCCCAGATTCAAACAACAGACACTGATCAAAAGGTTGTATGTTCCGGCAGTTTGCCCCTCGACTGACTGCAACCAGTCAACATACATATTTTGAGATTAACCAGCTTGAAAATTTGGCAAATATTACTTACAGATCACACATCATTTATATAAGCTATTAGCTGAGCAAATACAACACCATGTATTACATCAACAGAACAGAAAGGTCATGGACAATAGATTGTACTGCTCACGCTCATATGAATGTCTACGGTTGTGTAACTGTGCCACGCAACTACAGTGATATTTAGCCTCAAAGGCTTTCATGTCACTTGTGGTAAGTTTGCAAGAAGTCAGTCATCTGATGGACACACGACACATTCCTTGACTCCACTGCCAAGCTCGTGACAATACGTCATGCAAACCTTGCAGACCTGCTGGCATGTCAGAGAAGAAACAAAAGGGTATACCTGGTAATTTTATGCAACTGATGTCATACCAAGTCCATTTGCATTTATCCACTGAACTTGTTAAAGTGTCATTGCCTAAATGGTCCATCTGACATTTACGATGCATTCCTTTGCACTAAATTTAGAATGACAAGATTTACAGTTTTTACACCATCTGGTTTTATTCAGTCGAAAAGCCTCCAAAAGGCCTTTGCCAGAGTTTTGGACATGACAGAATGCCGGTGATGGTACTGTCCCAAGCTTATCAATGTCTAAATGCCAATGGACTTGATATGTAGCATGAAATTACCAAACATGCCTTTTTGTTTTTTTACAAGGCTTTAGCGACGGCTACTGTGGCTAAAGCCAGGTATCCATCACTTTTGTTCACACCAATTGAATTAGCTGGACACTGCAGTTTCTCGCATCTTTCATTCCCGCAGAAAACACACTGTGCACACCCAATTTATTGGCAAGTACAGATCACTAGCTGGAAAAGCTGGTGTCTAACTGA
Organism: Allolobophora icterica; assembly: GCA_963556255.1. NCBI lineage: Eukaryota > Metazoa > Annelida > Clitellata > Crassiclitellata > Lumbricidae > Allolobophora > Allolobophora icterica. Next base: position 5,360,840 of record OY744607.1, on the reverse strand, counting down.
ATCTCTAACAGTGATGAAATGCTAATATGACCGAATTCCCGAAAATAAATTTTCTACCAAGAGTTCCAATCCTGAAAACTAGTATAGACTATTAGGCCAATGTCCTTAATAGTATATTCGAAAATATCTCGAGGTTAGATTTGCACGAATAAATTTGTTTTAGTTTAGAAAATAGATTTGGGATCCGGCAGAAATAATTTTTCTTAAATTCCCGAAAATAATTTAATTCTGGCCTACCGGACAAATAAATTCAATTATATGCAGTTTTAATACGCTCAAAATTCTAGCTATCGCCTAAACGATTGGCTACGCACCCGAAAAGCTGGGCACGGCTTAATAATAATAATACATGCATTCGTGTTTATTCACAAGCGCGCTGACAAACCGCAGTAAGTAACATTGATAAAAACGTAGCTTGTAATTTAATTCTGACCAACTGAACAACTAAATCCAAATACATGCAGTTTCCTATGTCCAAGCAAGAAAATAGACGGTTTTCCACAATTTACAAGTGAAATATATTAAAACAATTCTTGATTTACGATCGGCGATAATGAAATAGATTGACAAAAAATTCTAGCTATCGCCTAAACATAGCCCTTTATAGCCCAAAAAATCCGCACAAATGGTCGAACTAATAGCAAAAGTACCGCATTTATGGCACATTTTCAATAATTTTTTTAGTTATGTTCCCGATTGAATTATGTGATGCCTCTGGCTGAAAAGTCTTAAAATATGTTTTTCTTGATTACAAAAAAGTTTGTTGCTTTTATCCACAGTTTGAACAATGCACGAAGCTATCGTCCTCACTACTATCCCATAAATCCACCGTCGATTTCACCGATTCACGCGATCCATAAACTTCTGGTCAGTCCGTTTTCCCAGCAGCCCTCTCTCGCTCCATCTCCCCTACCACCTTCGCTCCATCTTCCCCCTCTGATGTATCACGCCCACGTCAGGCACGTTCTGAACGTTCCACTTGCCCTCTGCCCCTCTTCCACCCCTCGCTTCAGTCACCCCGTCGCTGTCTATCCTTCTCTCAATCTACCACCATCTGTCTGTGTGTCTGTCTGTGTGTCTGTCTGTGTGTCTATCTGTGTGTCTGTCTCTGTGTCTGTCTCTGTGTCTGTCTGTGTGTCTGTCTGTCTGTCTGTCTGTCTGTGTGTCTGTCTGTGTGTCTGTCTGTGTGTCTGTCTGTCTGTATGTATGTATGTATACCCGTCGATACCTTGAACTAACATACTTCGATTCACCTCCTCTTCGACTCGACCCCTCTCCCACTGTCCCTCTTTTGACCCTCCATCTGACCACCCTCGCCTTCTCCTTCCGTTGGATAAGTCCTCTTGGACCTATCTTTTATTCCTCCATCTCACCTTCTATCCTTCCGCTCTTTCCTCCATCCTCCTATCCTCACACTAATCCCTCGCTTCATCCTTTCCTTCTTTCCATTTACCCACTCTCTCCCTCTCGTCATTCCCTTTTCTATCCTCTCAACTCTCCATCTCCTCCCCTCCACGCTCCCTTAGCTCCAGCCTGCCTTTCTCACCCGTCCATCTCCCTCTCCCTCTCACCAACCTCCTCCATCCCTCCCTCCACTACACACCTTCCCTTCTCTCCATCTTCTTCCCTTCTCTCCATTCAATCCCCTCCATCCTTCTCTCCCTCCTTCCTTCACCCCCCCCTCCATCCTTCATCGATCGTGCAAAATCTCGCGATTCCGATCATAACCCATCGCCCTCCGGCGATCATACCCTGAGGGTCCATTAAACGCTTCGGCCGCCGCCCGCTTAACCGACGCGGTACGTCCTCCATCCCTCCTTCCGTCCCTCCGTCCCTCCTTCCGTCCCTCCGTCCAATCTTCCATTTATTATTTCGACGATTTCTGGTGCGATTTCCCACATCAGTTTCCCCCGGTTTTTATTTGCATGCATATCCGGCCGTCTTGCGTCGATGATTATGACGACGACGACGACAGCAACGACGAATGATGAAGATGCAGGCGATGGTGATGATGTGGGAACG
>OY744607.1:5276318-5351318 GCA_963556255.1 Allolobophora icterica | reverse complement strand
GAACTGAGTGGTCAGTTAGAACGATAGACAAATAGACCAGTGGTTCTCAACCTTTTTTGGCACGCGACACACCTAAACTTGCCACCAAATTTGGCGACACACCATGCAATCATCGTATGTGAACATTGTTTAAAATGTTAAAGTTAAACTAGTTATCTAGGCCTATTTAATATTTTAAATTGTTAACATTTTTAATGAATGAAAATGTTGGATCCTTTCTAGTTTCTACGTTAACTTAGTAGCATGCAGTTACTGACATTTTGGTCCTGGATTTTCTGTGGATCATTTGAAAATGAGGATCCACAGTTTTTCTAAGTGCATCACGTAAGCAGGCTGAGAGAGATCTTTGGCCAGTTTATTCCTTTTTTTGTTCTTTATGTTGATCATCCGAGAAAAACCTTGCTCAGATAAGTAGGAACTATGAAATGAAACGAACTCTTTGATTGCTCGACAGCATGGGCGTCCGCAGGAATTTTTACAGGGGCAAAATGTTTTTAGATGGCACAAAATTTTGTAGGGGGAGCAAAGTGACGTGTTTGCATATTCATGAACATAGAACACGTGACAACATTACAAATAAATAACGGTCAAGGACTTAGGCTACCTAAATAATTAAGAAGTTTCTTGCATTTAAAATCGTGTTGGGACTGTTATAATAATCATAGTAATAAAATGATTTTATTTTTGTAACATTATTTGCCCCCTTGCCCTCCTCCGGACGCCCATCTCTCCAGTGTTTTGCATTGTTCTCCTTTGTATGTCTTAGCCCAGAACTGAGTTCTGGAGGATTGCTTGTTCATAACTTGCTAGATTTCTTCTTTCTCATGTTTTTCCTGATTGGTTTACTAAAACTAGCAGTGGCAGCTGCGTTGTTTGCGTATTCACTATTGTTGGTGCTAGAACCCGTCTCATTGCTACCAAAATTTGATTTCGCATGACCAGTAGAAGATTCGCAAAATTTTCGCTTTGTACTGATCAATTTATCCATTTCAAATGTTGCAGTAATGGGTACAAGTTAACATCGGCGCCATCGCAAACGTGTAGGGGTCTATAGTGTATAAGATAAACATCATGGCCGCCTTACAATGTAGATTACGATATAATAGAATAGATATTATAAATGGATTGCTAGGAATTCTCACAGCCTACGTCCGCTAAGCTTCAAGTAAGTAAGTGTAATGTAGAAATGACGGACGTAGTCTGTGAGAATTCGCGACACACCAATTTCTCGCGACACACCAGCGACACACCATGTTTACGCGACACACTGCCGGTCGATTCGCGACACACTAGTGTGTCGCGACACACCGGTTGAGAACCACTGAAATAGACAACTTAAGAAATAGGCCTACTAATGCTTGTCTATGGCAAAAGGCAGAAGGCCGTCTGATAATCACAGCAGGGGTCTGTCTGTCTGTGTGTCTGTCTGTCCGTGGCTGTGTCTGTGTGTTTGTTTGATTGTGTGTGTGTCTGTCTGTCTGCCTGTGTGTCTGTCTGCAGCTGATGAAACCGTTCGGCCTGAACTGTTGATACCCACCTTGCCCCCGGGCCAGCAGGTGTGCGCCTCCGAGAAATTCCCGGAGCAGTACGGACTTCTCTCTTAGAGCAGATGAACAGAAACTGAGATCATGGTAAATTTACAAGACAGCAAAAGATACAAATAATAAGATGTTCTGAATGTGATACTTATTTGCATTTAAGTAAGTAAGCGCCGTTTGTATGGCATATCTGAGACTGAAGTTATCGTAATCTGCAAATCTCTAACGCGCCACTCGAAGGCCAAGCGCAGGGGCCCAGAGCACCAACCTATTTACGAGCGCTACATCAAATCAGAGGGGGTTTCAGAGAGCAGTCCAAAAGAGGTCCGAGTCCGGTTATATATTGCTAATTGTATCATAATAATTTGATGAATATCGGGTAATATATTCCAGGTTTAGTGCACCGAATTTCGAAAGTAAATACAAAAGGCTAAAACTAACAATTGCGATCGTCTGGGAGAGAAAAAGTCATCACCTCTTGCAACGCTGCCTGCCAAATGGAAGCTATTCACTCTAAAGGGGCCTACAGATTTAGAGGCGATTCAAGAACTTAGAGGCGGTGGATAGAATGATAACAAGAGTGACAGTTCCACTGTTTATTACTACATCTTATGAATGCCGTTGACAACGACCTCATTTGTATCGATGGACCTGATGCAATTTAACGCGGCCACCAAATATCTTGGAACATATTTCCGAATTAAAGGTGTATAATTTTGCTTACTTTTACATCACAGTTTCGGGTGTTTGGTGCAGTGGTTCGCCATCTTTTCAGGACAAGACACCCTTACTTAAGCCTTTCAACGGCATATTAATTTCCCTTATTTTTCCCTTAATTAATTTTCTTTCACTAGTCTTACTCCTTTTTATGACGAACATTGTTCCATGTGTTCAATCGCAATAATGCGCATATTTCTACACTATTTTAAATTTGAAAATTGTTTTAGACCAATTAATGTCGGTAATGATGATCAGTATTTGTTGACCTCTTTTACCATTTCTACCATCCAACCGAGACACACAGATTGGGAAACGCTGGTTTACTGACATCTTATGGCTGCCAGGGCCATTCACTTCGACCTTACCTTACCTGAGTGTTCTTTCTCTTAATGAACTTGCAAGAGCAGTACCCACACAATTATTCGAACTGGATCCAGAGTTCTACATCGACAGAAATTATTTTGTACAGTTCACACTGTTCGTATGGTATAATACAAAGTCTAATTATTCTGATCTGTAAAAGCGTACCCTGGAACGAAGGCAATGCCATATAATGATTTCGATTTATAAATATCTTAGAGAACAAACGATTTAAAGGTGTCTAATTTTGCTTGTACTTCGGAGCGTATAGCGAGTGCTTAGTGACATCTCACTGCTGTTAGGCCGTTGACCTTGACATTGCCATACCCACTCAATACGTTGCTATTTACCCGATAAAACTTTCATGTACACCAAAGTGCGGTTGGCAGTTGGTTCAATAAAGAATATACTTACTTACTTACTTAGTGAAAACTATCGCTTATGATTATTACTATTATTACTATTACTATTATTATTATAGTTGTTGTTATTGTTGTTGTTGTTATTATTATTATTATTATTACTGTTATCAGTGATGAGCACTAAACTATTTTTTCATAGTTAAACTAAAACTATTTTCCAACTAAAATAAAATTGTTTAACTAAAGTTGGCAACTGATTTTGGAAATTAGTTAACTAAACTAAAAAAAGTAGTTAAACTTTTTCCAACTTTTTTCCAACTTTTACGACAAACATTATCACAATAACAGAGGTTAAGGGAACTGTAATAATGCAGAGTGTCAATGACAATTTCACCTTCAAACTATGCAATGTGTACTGTTCTAGCATACAGTTACAGGCGCACTGCAAGTAGTGTATGAATTTGAATACACAGGCTGTTAATGTTAAAATGTGTTTTTGTTGACAGTGTTCAAAATTCATTGTGGAAAAATAGTTGCATATTGCTGATTTTTTTAGTTAAACTTTTTAGTTAGCAACTAAATTTTTTTAGTTAAACTATTGTTTTAACTAAACTATTTTATTTTAGTTAAACTTCATCCTTAACTAAAATTTTTTAGTTAAACTAAAAGTTAGCAACTTTTTAGTTAACTATTGCCCATCACTGACTGTTATTACTATTATTATTATGACGACAACGCAGTGATGCTCTTCAATAAGTTGGACTCGTCACACTCATTTGGCTTTCCTTCCATGCGTCCACATACTATCGCGAAGGAGTCCAGGACACTGTGCCTGGAACGAAGGCTTCCCTCGCATCTTCGCTTACTTAGGTCGAACGTCGACCAAGGAGGGTTCGTCTGTTGGGGCCGGACATCGCAATCAAAGGCACAGCCGCCCATCTCAGCACTTGGGATGATGCCCCCTGCTGCTGAAGCTGCGTGGCACCGAATTACGAAAGTAAATATACACGGCTAAAACGGGAGCCTCGTCATCGTCTGGGAGCAAAAAGGCCTCACCTCCTGTTACGCTGACTGCCAAATGAAAGCAGAGGACCGCTGAATTCTTAACTAATTCACTCGGAAGGGGCCTAAAGGGGAGGGGTAGATGAATGATAATACTCTTACCTGAAAAACATAATATCTTGAAAGACACGGTTCGATACAAGCAAGCCTCTTCTACGTCGACTCAGCCCTCCACTCTTTGGGAGACAGCAGTAATATGAGCGGGCGCAGCAGCGCAACAGGCTGCCAAGACGTGTGTTCGATAAGATCTTGATAATTATACAGTCATGTTTCAATGTTACATACTGCGGGATGTCAGTGAGCTTGTGAATGAACGAATATTGATATTGTTATTACACATCTAGAGGCGATTCAAGGACTTAGAGGCGGTGCAGAGAATTAGGACAAGCTTCCATTGTTTAACTAAATCTAACGGCTGCAAAGGCCGTTTACGGTGACCTCACCTTTCGGTGTTTTACTGGAAAAAGCACTTTTAATATAACTTAATGCGGTCAATCAATATCTTAGAATAGATCCGATTTAAAGGTGTGTAATTTTGCTTAATTTTGCAGCGTTATAGCGAGTGTTTAGTGCAGTAGTTTGAACCTTTTCAGGGCAAGGCACCCTTACTAAAAGTCATTCAACGGCATCTCGATTGCTCTTATTTCTTTTAATTTGATTTATTTTTCTTCCACTTAGTCCATTTTTATGACGAGCAGTGTTCCTTATGTTTAATCGGTTTAAGCGCCTACTTCTATACTACCTCAGTTTTTAAATGGTTATGGCCCTATGTCAGCAGTGATACTTAGTAATTGGTCACCTTTTTGCCATCCATCCGCGGCATCTTAGAATCCAAGGGTGCTATGGCACCCAGATTGGTAAACACTGGTTTAGGCTACCTGTGAGTTCTATGTCTAAACAAACTTGTAATTACCGTAACCCAACAAATTAATTCGACTGGATCTAGAGATTAACGACATCTCATATTAAATGGCAACAAAAGCCGTTGACGTCGGCAGAAATTATTTTTGAACTGTTTCCGACGTTCGCATGGTGTAAATTATAACATCGCTTCTGCTTTCACTTAAAAGGCGAATATTACATTTAAAAGAGGCGTGGAATTATTTTGAACCCTACTAGCTGTTCATATGGCATAAGAACATCACCTAATTTCATTTAAACTAACGAAACAACTCGATCTATAGGCCCTAAATACCTTTGAATACATGCGATTTAAAGGTGTGTAATTTTGCTTGCATTTCGGAGCGTAGTATCGAGTGTTTAGCGACATCTCACGGCTGCCAGGGCCAGTGACGTCGACGATATCTTATCTACTCAACACGCTGCAATGGAAAAACCAATGAGATATACCTCTATGGGAAAAACTATCGCCTATTTTTATTGTTACTAGAATATTTGCCTGAAATATATGACGAGTTGTCTCTGTTTCGTGAACGCGACAATCGGAATGTGGATATTGCATTATGATCTCACAGAATAAAACTGTTGGCATAGCAACCTCTTTCATTATTAAAATAATAATTACATTGTGATTTCATAGAATAAAACTGTTAGCATGGCAACCTCTTTAATTAGTAAGATAACAATTGCATTATGATCTCATAGTCATAGAATAAAACAGTTGGCATAGCAATCTCTTTCTTTAGCACATTCAATACAATACATTCCGTTAGCGTTTATCTTACGGTGGACACACAGAGCTGGGAATTTATATATATACTAGCTGTAAACCCGTGAAAAATCACGGTATATAAAAAAACAATTATTAATAACGTCATATTATAGGCCTATAGCCGTCGTCAAGACAACCGTCAAGACAACCGTCGCCAAGGCGGCAGTATAGTGACGTCACAATAGTGTTTGTTTACGGGACAGACAGACAGACAGACAGACAGACAGACGTACAACGGTTATTATGTAAGTTGACTAGCTGTAAACCCGTGAAAAATCACGGTATATAAAAACAATTATTATTATAACGTCATATTATAGGCCTATAGCCGTCGTCAAGACAACCGTCAAGACAACCGTCGCCAAGGCGGCAGTATAGTGACGTCACAATGGTGTTTGTTTACGGGACAGACAGACAGACAGACAGACAGACAGACAGACAGACAGACAGACAGACAGACAGACAGACAGACAGACAGACAGACAGACGTACAACGGTTATTATGTAAGTTGATAGGATTATAATAATAATATCATCAACTTACATAATAACCGTTGTACGTCTGTCTGTCTGTCTGTCTGTCTGTCTGTCTGTCTGTCTGTCCCGTAAACAAACACTATTGTGACGTCACTATACTGCCGCCTTGGCGACGGTTGTCTTGACGGTTGTCTTGACGACGGCTATAGATTATTATTATTATTATTATTATTATTATTATTATTATTATTATTATTATTATTATTATTATTTATCATCATCATCATCATCATCATCATCATCATCATCATCATCATCATCATCATCATCATCATCATCATCATCATCATCATCATCATCATCATCATCATCATCATCATCATCATCATCATCATCATCATCATCATCGTCATCATCATCATCGTCATCATCGTCATCATCATCATCATCATTATCATCATCGTCATCATAATCGTCTCTCACTGCTGAAACATTTCTGGTCATTTTGCGAGACCTCTATTTTATTTGTGTTAACTCCCGGTTGGGCTTAGAATGTGTGAATTTTAATTCACAGCGGAGAACAAAGCTCTATACTACGTACCAACTTCTTTACGGAGAATTTTTCATAAATTAGTAAAAGCACGGCCTACCGGTCCCTACTATTAGAGGAAAATCAATTCGGCGATTCTATACATTTTACTCAAATAGTCAGTGCCGCCGAGAGAAATTCCGGGCCCCTAGGCAGAGCAGTCACGGGCCCCAAGCAGAGCAGCCACGGGCCCCAAGCAGAGCAGCCACGGGCCCTTAGGGAGAACAGTCAAGGCCAGTAGGCAGAGCAGTCACAGGCCTCTAAACTATCTTGTGGCTTTATGTAAATACTAGTGTATTTACCCATCATATTATGACGGCAGTGTGCATAGGCCTATATGTATCGTTGGTTAAAATGTTCTGATCGCCGTCGTCAAGACCGCAGTACCGACGTCACAAACGGTTTCTGTTTCACAATAGAACAGAAACCGTTGGTGACGTAGCGTTTATCGACAGGCAAACGCTCTATGGATATCATAATTTTGTATAGGTAATATCGTACGGTCGTACGAAAAAACAATTAATCATAAAAGTGCGGGTACGACCGTACAACAGTATATTTATAAATAGGCATACAACTATGCTTTGATTCAGATGCTCATAGTTTAAACAGATTGTAGTTAAGCGTCAGATAATATATTTTAAAGGTATAACTGATTATAGTATTTTTCATAAGTTGATTGCGTGCCCGGCCCGTGCCCCTAAAAATCGCCGGGCCTCTGGGCATTTGCACACCTTGCCCCCCTCGGCGGGCCTGCAAATAGTCATCAAATATTAATAAAAATATCTTCAATTACGAGCTTAGTATCAAATGAGACGAAAATGCGAAAATGTGAGAACAGTGCTAGTCGTGAGTTTCGACTGGTAATGGAAGGAGAAATGCATGTGCGCTTGTCATGTGCAAATAAAGGCTACTTACTTACTTACTTACTTACTTACTTACTTACTTACTTACTTACTTACTTACTTACTTACTTACTTACTTACTTACTTACTTACTTACTTACTTACTTACTTACTTACTTATATACGGTTTTGCTAAGTGTACGGCTTCTGTGCGTCCGTTGTGAAAATACAATTTGTGCAACATTTACACAACGAGCCACTGAGATCTATCCTGCCAGCATTTCCATGGGCGTTAGATGGGACCCAGAGGGGCTCTATACGAGTCCCATGTGGCAATGTGGGTCCTATTCCCATTAGTCGTATTTAACTCTTATAACTCAAACTGTTAACGCCCAGCTTAAATTGGCTGCCGACTGGTTTGTTGTGAATAAGTTATCTTTAAATCCAGATAAAACTTCCTTCATCCTGTTTAAATCATATAAAGAAACATTCTCCTGCTATCGTGACTCTGCTATGATATCAATTAATGGCCTAAACTTACATGTAACTCAAGTCGTTTCAACCATGTTCCTTGGTGTTATACGTCGATCAGCATTTGACTTGGACTGATCACATTAAGTTTATCTCCGGAAAAATAGCAAGAAATGTGGGTATTCTGTCCAGGGCAGCACATATAATCATATTCTCCCCTGTATATGCAGGTGTGGTCTCGGTATCAGTCGATTAGCACTCGTTCTGGACTGCTGCTGTAGCCGTTCCGTGAGCAGCTCTGCAGCATATCCTGAAATGGTCTCCATGTACTTCAGTTGAATGTCGCTGGCCGTGCAGAACGCGACTGCCCCGTAGTCTAGGATCGGTCAGGGCATGGTGGAGCATTTTACTTGCTCCCCACTTGTTGCCCGACACAGATCGCAGGAGTCCGATTCTCTTCCTGCATTTCGTTACAACGTATTCAATGCGAGGATTCTACGTCAATCTACAATCGAACAAAACATTCAGGAAACTGGCAGTGGTGCTGACCTCGATCTTCTTTTCAAGAACCTTCAGTTCCACGTCGGCTGCTCTTTTCCTGTTGGGACTGAAGACCACTGCAGTCGTCTTCACGGTTGAGATTTTGAATCCATTCTCATCGCACCGGCGTTGGATTTGATTCATCGATCTCTGCGCTCGGTCCTGCAGTATCCTGAAGTTTCTTCCGGCGATGAACAGAGCGAAATTGTTGGCAAAGAGCGACATCTCTGCTCCGTCTCGTGGGATGTCGTTGATCATGATCATGAGAGTTGGGACGTGGAGCATGTTGTAGACATTCTCGAAGTCGATGAAGATTCCAAGGAGTGATGCTTGCTTTTCAGACTTTTGCTGATCTTGTCCTGAAGGCGGATGACCTGGTCGATGGTGCCTCTGTGTTTCCGAAAGCCTGCCTGGTCCTTCGTCAGCAGATCTTTCCTTTCCAAAACTACTGTAGCCGATTCTTGAGAGTCTCTTACTACAGTCACGATAAACACGACAGTTTCCACCGTCACCACCAGAGTTCAAATTCGCGAAACATATTATATGGAGAACGGATGGATCCAGAGTTTAACGACATCTTATAGCGACAAAGGCTGTTGACGTCGACAGAAATTTGTTTGGCGTATTACAGGAGAACCATTCTTCTGATTTTACTTATAGCGCGAAAACCACACTTTAAAGAGGTGTGTAATAATTATTCTCAAAAGTTCTCACCGTTTCTATGGCATGATACAGCGCCAAAGTTTGATGCATAATACAAAATTGCGCGACTGCTTTATCTTATATATACGGCGAATATACATTTAAAAGAGGTGTGTAATTATTTAGAGCAGTTCTCACTTTTTCTATGGTATATTATATATCTGAGATTGAAGTAAACGCAACAGTGGTATTAATCCAGTGTTTAACGATATCTTATAGCTACAAAGTCTGTTGACTTCTTTAAAATCTATTGATATCATTCAATTCATTTTCATTGATCTTTCATGCATCAGTTTTATTTGCTTTTCCTTTATTTTCTCTTGTGTAGTGCAGCGCATTTAGCAAATGAACTCAATCTACAAATATCGTGGAGTACAGCTAATTTGAAGGTGTCCAATTTTGCTTGCATTTCGGAGCGTGGTATATCGAGTGCTAAGCTACATCTCATGATCTCACGCCTGCCAGAGCCATTGACGTCGACCACATCTTACCTACTCAACACGTTGCCAATGATAAACGATCGCCTGTTGTACTACTACTACTACTACTACTACTACTACTACTACTACTACTACTACTACTACTACTACTACTACTACTACTACTACTACTACTACTACTATTACTACTACTACTACTACTACTACTACTACTACTACTACTAATAATAATAATAATAATAATAATAATAATAATACTACTACTACTACTACTACTAATAATAATAATCATAATAATAATAATAATAATAATAATAATAATAATAATAATAATAATAATAATAATAATAATAATAGTAATTATTATTATTATTATAATCATTATTATTATTATTATTATTATCATCATCATCTTCTCATCATCATCGTCATCACCTTCATCATCGTCGTCGTCGTTGTCGTTGTCGTCATCATTATCGTCATCATCACCATCGTCATCATAATCATAATCATCATCGTCATAATCATTATCGTGATCATCATCGTCATCCTCAATATCATTACCATTATCATTACCAAAAGTTACCATTACAATTATCATTAATATTTTCATTATTAATTAACGACGCCTCCGCAACAAGGCCGGTGACCGTTCCTGAACAATGAATCTAGAATCTAGTATGAATAATGTTCTTGGAGTGTGTAGGCAACTGAAACAATGTCTAAACCATAGTTCTCAAACTGTGGACCGCGAACCAAAAGTGGCTCTACAGCTATTTTTAAACGGCCCATCAAACCTTCTTCTGCTGAAGCATTTCTAATCATTTTTGTGCAAGACCCCTTTATTTTTATTTCTGTTAACTCCCGGTTGGGCTTATAATATCTCTGAATTTTAATTCACAGCCGAGTTTAATGCTCCATACTTTAGTTACTATTTGTCCTTGTGGAGAAATTTTCGTAAATAATTAAGGTCACGGCCGACCGGTTCCTCCTATACAGAGAAAAATATCTAGTTTATGAGATTCGGTCTTGAGGTCATCCACCAAGTTTGAGTGGTCTCCCTCCGTGGATTAGATAGCAGAATCTACTGTGTGTTTATATTGATCCGATGGATAATTAAATAATAATATCGACGCGATCACGAGACTGGCTCAACAAGTAAAAAAGAAGTAAACGTAAACTTTCGAGACTCAGCCGTCGTGGTTAGTTGCTGTTAGTGACAGCGTTTCGTAACGCAGGTGATTAGCGTCGCCCTCTTCTTATCTCCAGGCTTTGGACTGGCACTACCACACTGCGGGCAGTGGCGGAGTTCTCATCCGCCTTCTGAAATTAGGACGATTACAAATTCGGTTTTCCTGCGAGATTTGCTGTGCGAACTAAATGTTTATGGGAAACGCAAAATAGTATCAATTTGAGGCAGCTGAGGTATATATAGCGTCGGTTGAACTGTTTTAAAGGTGTCTAAACGAGATCGTCAGAGCTTAACATCATTTTGTGATTTCCGCGCCGTTGACGTACATCCTACTAGACCGTACCTTACCCATAGAGCCCGTCGAGTTTCAGAGCTAAAGGTGGGGTCCGAGACAGCTCAGTGGTTAGGGTGCTGGACTGTGAACCTAGAGGTCGAGAGTTTATATCCCCATCACCAGGGCAGAAATTCCACGTCTATCCCTCGCCTACTCTGCTATAATGAGTACATTGACTGTACACACTGTCGGTGCGAAGATGAGACTGTAAGGGAGAGGACTAGCTACCCGCCCTCATATGCCGAGGCTAAGAAAATGAAGTCGCTAACATTTCATATCCATGGCTGCCTCCAAGGCTAGCTCGAGAGACCAGCCTTCTTCTTGCAGGCAGCTCAGGCCTATGAATTTAAACTTTTTATATATAATGATAGTAGCCTGAAATAAATTTCAATATTTTTACAAATTGAAATCCCGTGAATTTCAAAATTCGAGAGGCGGTGTATAAATTTGAGACGCTAAGAGAAACATAGGCGTAACAAAACTGGTAGCGGCGCTACATAAATTCCGTCTTGGCTTTCAGCCACATCAGTCCTTTTCATGGTAGTGGCACAACCCCACATTGCATAGCATACATCGCATTCCGGACCCTACATCGATTTATTTCAACATCACATTTACCACCAATTCGATTGCGTTAACGAACTACAGACAACGCTCAGTATCGCCACCTAGCGAACATTCAGTTACAATGGATGCGGTTATGCAGCGCCACCTGGCGAATTTCTTCGAAGCAATCAAAGACCACCAAATCCAGCAACCCGCCCTCATATGCTCATTTATGCTCTTTGCTCCGTGTTTAAAATTGCTTGAGCCAGGAAACCCCGACAAACTGTTTTTCGGGTGGTGCCAATCCGACGAAGCCTGGATAGGGGAGGTCGACGCCTTTAATTCGTCTTTGTTATGACCCAGTGTCGTTATACAGAAACAGTTCCTAAGCGGCGGATTAGAAACGACCTACTAATTAAACGCAAGCTGCTAATTAAACAGAAAAAACGATACGTCGAATATCACGGCACTGTCTGAAAGTTTCTTTTGTAGCGTTAGGTCAATTTAAGCGGAACTCAACAATGTCAAATATGCTCTCTTGCATTAGACACCTTCAAAACATTTTCTACAACTGATTTATATTCTTCACTGGCCTCGTTGTGTGTACTCAGACATTTTCTACTTATGAGAAAATATTCACTATTAATTAAAATTAAGGATCAACGCAGCAGCGTGACCTAGGAAAAAATTGATAAGGAATATCTGGGACTGTTGAAGTACAATGAGCGCAAGTGATCTTTGACACACCGCCCTGGCACTCTCCCACACAGACAACGATATGGAACTTAGAGAGGTAATAAGTAAGAAAGATTGTCCAGAGGTAGTTTTCATAATTTTCTATAGTTTCATGGAAAAGTATAATAATTTTATGAAAATATTCACTGATGGTTCTAAAACAGAGAAAGGCCGAGTGGGATTGGCCTACTACATCCCTGAACTAAAAATGGAAAAGCTCAGAATAACCGAAAATTCCACAATTCCTCAGTTTTTACTGCAGAAATAGTAGCAATACAATAAGCTCTATATTGATAAATCTCTAACCAGATTAGAAACCCAGTTATTATCTTCACTGACTCCTAAGCAGTGTAGATTAAAAAATGCAACCCCGGATTTACGGGTTTACGGGTGCCCGAGTAACCCGGCCGTTTGAAAACCGAAAACCCAGGTTTACCCACGTTTTGGAAACCGGGATTTGACGGGTTGTAAATCGTCTGTTTCACCGCCGCTCAGATAAATTCAGGTCATAGATATCAACGCAAGTTCAACAGAATGCCTTGCACACACGGCACACGATGTATAATGTACAATTGCACATTGCATATATACGGTCATGGTAGAAGTAACAACGATAGGGCCTAAATATCCCTGTGCTGGGTCACGTGCTTACTTATTTATCGGTTCTTTACATTTATTTGTTGGTGACGTAGTATAAGACTTTACGAACGTTGTATACATAGGCCTGTAAATCAAACCTGAAATTGTCGGCGGTTTAGGCAAAGTATGCTTATTCACCTTCAATGCACGCCTGCATCAAGTAAACCTGCTGAAACGTTGATAATCCTTGCCATTCTCACAAAGCCCAAGATCCTAACACAAGAAGAAACTATGGCTGCAGCGTATTTAATATTTCAGTAAGTTCTGGCTCAGCCAAAGTAAATATTCACGGCTAAAACGGGAGTCTCGTGATCGCCAGGGAGCAAAATAATAATTTTATGAACTCGGACTGCTCGAGTGCTCCGCTCGGTGGGGAGGGGGATGCTATCCGTCCCGTTTGCCCGTACTGCTATCATGCAGACCCGCGCTTTCTCGGTGGTTGGCCCGACCATATGGAATGGCCTTATTCCCTCTGAGCTGCGCCTACATCCTAGGTCTTCCTCTGGTACCTTCAATGACCACCTGAAAACTGCTCTTTTTCGCCGTGCTGGAGTCGGGAGCGCCTCTGAGTAGTTCCCTTGAAGTGGCGCTATATAAATTTACGAATGAATGAATGAATGAATGAATGAATGAATGAAAAAGTCCTCACCTCCTTCAGCGCTGTCTGCAAAATAGAGGCAGGGGTCTGCTGAATTCTCGACCTATTCACTTTAAATTTAGAGGCGATTCAAGGACTTAGAGGCGGTGGAGACAATAAGTATAAGAGTGGTACTTTCCATTGTTTATCTGCATCTTTTGGCTGCAAAGGCCGTTGACGTCGACCTCACCTCTACATCGGTCATACGAGCTCATCTGAAATCGTATAACTTAATGCGATCATTAAATAGCTTAGAATAGATGCGATTTAAAGGTGTGGATTTACAAATTTGTCAGGTGACTTGACAGATCACCGTCAAACGCACAACTGATTCTTCTGCCTTGCTTTATTCGTCGGATGCCTCGGTGGAGATAATTAGGACAAAAAGAGAGATAGTTTCCATTGTTTATCTACATCTAACGGCTGCAAAGACCGTTGACGTCGAGATAACCTCTGATTCGGACACATGTGCACAAATTCAACTGAAAGAGTACAGCTTAATGCGGTAGTTAAATATCTTACATTAGCTTCGATTTAAAGGTGTGTAATTCTGCTTAATTTTGCAACGCAGTATCAAGTGTTCAGTGCAGTTGTTCGTCCTTCGCAACCTTTCTTGGGGCAAAGCATCCTTACTAAAAGTCATTCAACGGCATACTGATTATCAATATTTTTCCTTAATTCTTATCTTCTCTTATCTGAACATTTATAAAGCGCTTCTCTCAGCAGGGCTATACAGAAGCGCAAATAATTTAATTAATTATGTTAATTTTTCTTCCAGTTAGTAATTATTTATGATGAGCATTGCTCATTATAGTCAATTGCAATAGTTCGGCTATTTCCACGCTACTTTAAATTTGAAATTAGTTATAGACCAATTAATGTCGGTAATGATGATCAGTATTTGTTCACCGTTTTTACCCTTTCTACCATCCAACCGAGGCACCCAGATTTGGAAACGCTGGTTTACTGACATCCAATGGCTGCCAGGGCCGCTGACTTCGGCCTTTACCTTACCTATATGTTCTTTGTCTAAAAGAACTTGTAATAGCGGTAACCCAAAAAATTAATCGAACTGGATCCAGAGTTTGAGGACATCTTATGGCAACAAGGGCCGTTGACATCAACAGAAGTTATTTTGAACAGTTCTTGCACTTCGTATGGTATAATATCTTGGTCTATAAAACATTATATTTTAACCATCAGTTTAATGACATCTCATGACAACATCGGCCGCTGACGTCATATCAAACATCGTACATTTGCAATTTTACAAACAGCATGCACATTTAAACTATAGGCCTACAATTCGTTAACACGATTTTCTTTAAACTGTTTCGGTAGCTAACATATTTGAGTCTCGATTTCAGTTACTAGTAATATGTACAAGAACCATTTGTGATTATGTTAAACATTTCTAACAGAAATTCAAGTAAACTGTATAAACGTTATTTAGTATATAGGTCTAGGCACATACCATTAATAAACAAGAATTTTAGTTTGACGTATAGAAATACGTACATATATGGGCATATACATATACACGAATAGAAGGTTGCATATCTATTAATATGTGGCGTATACAGCAGCGTTTAAGATTATTTACAGTGATGTATTACTTTCAGACAGTGTCACGCTCCCTTATAACTGTTCCCATCACTGTAACCGAATTTCTCCCTCGCCCCTAAACAAGCGCGTGACTCTGTCTCTGTACAACTTTAAACACGATTTTCATGAACCAAAATTCAAACGACGTGATGATCTCGATATATTAATATCTTAATATACAAATGATTTAGAGGTGTCTAATTTTGCTTGCACTTTGGAATGTATAGCAACTGCTTAGCGACATCTCACGGCTGACGTCAACCTTTCCTTATACCTACTCAATAGGTTGCTATTGAAAAACTATCGCTTATTATTATTATTATTATTATTATTATTATTATTATTATTATTATTATTATTATTATTATTATTATTATTATTATTATTATTATTATTTAAAAATGTCTGAAAAATCAGGCCTCGTCCTCCGCAACATTAGTGAAAGTGCCACGAAATGCGATGGCGTTGTAGCGCTGGATGCAGATGGAAAAGCGTTGACGTATTATTATTATTATTATTATTATTATTATTATTATTATTATTATTATTATTATTTTTATTATATTATTATTATTATTATTATTATTATTATTATTATTATTATTATTATTATTATTATTATTATTTTTATTATAATTATTATTATTATTATCATTAATATTATTTTTAAGTGATAGCTTCCAGTGTTTGACTACATCTTATGGCTGCCAGGGCTGTTAGTTTTGCCTTCCTACTTTTCCATGCATGGGAGTCGGGACTGACATTATCAGAGTAAGGGTATGTTATGTCATATAAATTTTAAAACTAATATTTCAGCTAACAGCGACCACGTAACATATTTCCAGCATGGTTTAATTTCTCAGAGCAGAGTTTAAGGGACATATTTACTTATGCACTGATGTCAGTTTATGTCTATGCTTTCCAATTACGGCTTGTTCTTAAAATTCACAGTAACGGAGTAAAGTTGTCATGAAGGAGAGGGGTAGAAGTACTTTCCATTTAATGACATCATATTCTATGGCAGCCAAGTCCGTAAACGTCGACCTTACACGGTTGTCTTCTAATACCATAGGCCTATATCGCAAATGTTTAACGCGGCCAATAAATATCTTACAATAGATACGATTTAAAGGTGTGTAATTTTGCTTAAATTTGCAGCTCAGTATCGATGTTTAGTGCAGTCGTTCGCAACCTCATTCAACGGATTCTTAATTTCCCTTATTTTTCCTTAATTTCCTTTATTTTCTTGCAGTAAGCCCTTTGTATGAGAAGTAATGTTCCTTTGGTTCAGTAATGTTGTAATGTTACGATTATTTCCATATTATATACACTTTACGTTTTTAAAAAGAGTTATAGACTCATTGTCATTAATGATATCAGATAATCAGTAGTTGTTCACCTTTTTAAACCTATTCTGTAATTGAGGCGCACTATGACCACAAGATTATTAATAGCGGCCGCTTGTCTTTTTTTCTTATTCGGCAAATTTCTTACTTAAAAGAGGTGTATAAATATTTGAACAGTTTTCACGGTCGTGTGGCACAAAAGCTAACTACTAGCCTGCTTTCACTAAAATATAATCTAATGTAATAAAGCATTTATAGAGCGCCACTTCAGAGAGTCACAGAGGCGATGAACACCAAAGGGCGACTAGTACAGCTAAAGGAGTTTGGAATCACTTTTGAACACTTCTCACCGTTCCTATGGAATAGAATAGATCTATACGTTTAACTGGTGCAATGAATGATTTCGATGAATGGATGCATCCGTAGTTTAGCGACATCTTATGGCAACAAAGGCCGCTGACGTATGGTGAATGGTTTTTGAACAGTTCTCACAGTTACCAGTGCTGGGTAAAATACTCTGTAAATGTATTTCAAATACTAAATACAAATACATTTTTCAAAAGTATTTGAAAACAAATACAAAATAAATTTTTCTAAATGTATTTGAAATACAAAATACAAATACGTTGCTGTTTTTTGTATTTGAAATGCAAAATAATTAGCCTTAAATTGATACGTAGTGAGAAATGTCTCATTAATAGTCATCGTGCTGCAAAACCACAATGTCAGGTTGGCAAACTTTTCAAAGGAAAAAGTTCTTGTGCCACAGTTTCTGAACAGTTGTTTCAGACAGTCCATTGCGTTGTGGAATAAATATCCCTCCACCGCAACTGAATAAATGTTAAACGGGTGTAGATGACGGAATGACCGTGTTGTAGGCCTACCTAAATGAAAATGTCCCTTACTACTAAAAAGGAAGTAAGTGATTCGAGGTTTCGTGATGGGTCTTCAACATACTGCATAACTCACTGATTTGCCTGGCTACCAGATGAATCAGCTGGATGGATGTTGTAGTTGTTAAAGTTGTCATGATCTGCATTGTTCTCAGTGGCACAGTGGTTTCAGAAGATTGTGTTTGGTTGGCGAAATTGGCGAATACCTCAGAAGTGTCAAGGAGGACCTTTCGGAATCTGTCTTCTTGTAATTAAGCACCCAACGTAGTTTGAAGAAGGGATGGATTACATAAGCCAAGATATAGTGATCATCACTGATAACTATACAAAGTTCACCAAATATCGTAAGTTAGAAGACCACTGAGTTATTATTACCGAGAAAATTTATGTTGCGTGAAATTATTAGAGTAAGTAGGTAATAAATAGTATTTCTGACGAAGTATTTGATATTTCAAATACAAAATACTCAAGCATTTGAAATACAAATACAAAATACATCATTTTAAATGTATTTGAAATACAAATACATAAATACTTAAATGTATTTCAAATACTATTTCAAATACTTTGTATTTCAAATACTCCCCAGCACTGAGAGTTAGTATGGTATACCACAGTCTCTAATTTATTATAATCAACGACAGACAATTCCCTAATACACTAAATTTTATTGTCTCCATGTTTAAATAGGTTAAAATGTATATAATTTAAAGGTGTCTAATTTTTCTTGCATTTCGGAGCGTACATGTATATCGGGTGCCTAGCGACATCTCACGGCCTGCCAGGCCGTTGACGTCGACCTTACCGTACTTAGTTAATACGTTGCTATTGAAAAACTATTGCTCGTTGTAATCATTACTATTATTAATGGCTTGTACTGATTAAAAATATTAATCAATTAATCTCCTAAGTGTAATTACGAGTTATCGATTAAATTCGATTAAATTGATATCGGTTATGCAAAGCGTGAAAAACTGTTAAAATGTAGTCACTGAGTCAATCACTGCTTTCTTAGTGGTAAGCGAACTGTTAATTTCAATGAAGACAGTTAATGTTGTCGCCATCTACGGCTTTTCCTTGTAAAATTATCAATTAATTTTCCACTCAAACGTTTACATTACGTGCAAGGTCCAATGATCCTTCATCACCTCCTCTGCCGCGTGGTCTTTGCTGGTAACGATCTTGACACCCTCCTTCAGACTGTCACCGAGCCATTGTAGATTGTACTGGCATCTCCCCATACTCGTTCTTGACTGCTGCTGTAGTCGTTCCGTGATCAGATCCGCAGTATATCCTGAGCGTTTGCGCTTGGATGGTCTCCAAGTTTTTCAACTGAGTGTTCCTGGGCGTGCAGAACGCGATTGCCCCCAGTCCAGGATCGGTCGAATCAGGGCTCGATAGAGCATCAGAAGGGACTTATAAATAGCTCCACACATGTGTTGCCCGATACAGATCGCAGGAGTCCGAGTCTCTTCCTGCATTTCGTTACCACGTAATCGACATGTGCATTCCACGTCAATCTACAATCAAACACAACACCCAGGAATTTGGCAGTGTTGGTGACCTCGATCTTCTTTCCAAGAACCTTCAGATCCACGTCGGCTGCTACTTTCCTGTTGTGACTGAAGACCACAGCAGTCGTCCTCGCGGTTGAGACTTTTATTCCATTCTCATCGCACCAGCGTTGGATTTGATTCATCGATCTCTGCGCTTGGTCCTGCAGTATCCTGAGGTTTCTTCGGGCGATGAACAGAGTGCTGTCGTCGGCAAATTATTATTATTATTATTATTATTATTATATACTAGCTGTCCTAACCCGTGAAAAATCACGGTATATAAAAACAATTATTATTATAACGTCATGTTCTAGGCCTATAGCCGTCGTCAAGACAACCGTCAAGACAACCGTCGCCAAGGCGGCAGTATAGTGACGTCACAATAGTGTTTGTTTACGGGACAGACAGACAGACAGACAGACAGACAGACAGACAGACAGACAGACAGACAGACGTACAACGGTTATTATGTAAGTTGATTTATTTTTTTTAAACATCATTCGACAAGTTCTGGCCGCATGAAAGTTCCTATGAAGGCAACAGCATTGAAGCGTTGTATGGTGATTGACAACCGCTGGAGTAGATAACAAGTCTCCCTAGGGTCTCCGGTGGTTAAAGCTAAGTATCTCCCCAAGTCTTTTATAAGGGCCATTCCGTCGTCATTGATAGGGCCTAAGGTCTCGAAAGCTAGAGGGACAAAAAAGTGGTCTGCGCGGATCTGGCTGTACTTGTTGTTCTTTCTCGTGGCCGCTAGTTCCGCTGCTGCTCCTGATGTCGCGGACGTTGCATGAAGGTAAGAGGGCGCCACAGTGTCAGTTACGGTGACGTCCCATACAAGACTTCGTCCTCTGCGCCATGGTATCAGCGTAAGTCCGTCCGGTCGTCTCCCGTCCGTCCTCGACAGCCCAGGTGGTTCCTTGATATTATTATTATTATTATTATTATTATTATTATTATTATTATTATTATTATTATTATTATTATTATTATTATTATTATTATTATTATAACAATATTATTATTATTATTATTATTATTATTATTATTATTATTATTATTATTATTATTATTATTATTATTATTATTATTATTAATTATTATAATTATTGTTATTATTATTATTATTATTATTATTATTATTATTATTATTATTATTATTATTATTATTATTATTATTATTATTATTATTATTATTATTGGGAGTCGGGACTGGCATTACCGGAGTAAGAGGCATGCTATCCCATGTAATTTTTAGAACTATTATTTGCAGATAACAGCAGCCACGTTACATATTTCTATCATGTCTAATTTCTCAGAGTTTAAGGGACATATTTACTTACGCACTGATGTCAGTTTATTTCCATGCTTTACAATTACGGTTTGTGCATACAGCTGACAGTTGCGGAGTAAATCTGACATGAAGGAGAGAGGTAACAGTACCTTCCATTTAATGACATCATATCCTATGGCTAGGAAGGCAGTTGACGTCGACCTTATCGATGTGTTTTTCCGGTATAATATCGCAAATGTTTACGCGGCCAATAAATCTCTTAGAATAGATGGATTTAAAGGTGTGTAATTTTGCTTAAGTTATCAGCGCAGTATCGAGAGTTTAGTCACTTTAGTGCAGTCGTTCGCAGTCTCATTCAACGGCATCTTAATTTCACTTATTCTTCCTTAATTTCATGTGTTTTCTTCTTTCTTGCTTTGTGACGAGCAATGTTCCTTTTGCTCAATCGCAATGTTGCGATTATTTCTATGTTATAAAAATAATATAATATATTATATTATATTATATATTATATTATATTATATTATATTATATTATATTATATTATATTATATTATATTATATTATATTATATTTATTATAGAGTTATAGACCTATATCAATGGTGATAGTTATCAGTAGTTCTCATTTCCTAACCTATTCTGCCATTCGGCGTCATCACTATACTTCACAATTAATGTTGTTTATTGGAATTTTGGGAGCACTCATGACTAATGCCGACCGCGCGTTTCCTTATACGGCAAAATTAACCCTTAAAAGAGGTGTTGAAATATTTTGAACAGTTTTCACGATCGTATGGCATAAAAGAATAACTACTATAGTCTGCTTTTCTCTTAATTATAATGTAATGTAATAAAATATTCATAAAGCGCCACTTAAGAGCCTCACAGACGTGCTAAACACTAAAGGGCGAATATTACAGTTTAACGGGTTTGGAATTACTTTTGAACACTTCTCACCGTTCCTATGACATAGAATAGATCTGTACTTTTAATTGGTCCAACGAATGATGTCGATGGCTGGACTGATCCGTTGTTTAGCGACATCTTATGGCAACAAATGCCGTTGACGTCGACATCAATTGTTTTTCAGCAGTTCTCACTGTTCGTAGATCTCGCTATACCTGTACACCAACTGTCTTTACGGAGAATATTTCAGAAATTAATAAAGACACGGTCGACCGGTCCCTTCTATTTTATGAGATCCGGCCGTGCTTCATCCAACAAGTTTGAGTGGTCTCCCGACGTGAATTAGACGGCAGAGTCTATAGGCCCTACTAGGCTTATATATTGATGAGATGGATAATTAATTAGTGGCTCAACAAGTAAAAAAGAACTAAACGTAGACTTCCGAGACTCAGGGGTCTTCGTTAGTTAACGACACTATTTCATAACATAGATGATTACCATCGATCCCCTCCTTTTCCCAGGCTTGGGACTGGCACTACCACCTTTCTCGTCCTCAACGAAGCCCTCCGTAACAGCTGCTCTGCCTCTCTCAGGTCTATCTGGCAACCGGACTTGGACCAGCAATGGACATCGATCTCTGAACAACCCCTCTGATTTGACGCAGCGCTCGCTGAATAAGCCGGTGCTCTGCGCTTAGCTTTAAAGTAGCGCCTTTGTAATTTGGAGAATACGATTACGTACAGTAGCGAAGTTCTCAACATCCTCTTGGAATTAGGTGGATTACGAATTCGTTCTTTCCTACAAGATTTGCTGTGAGGACTAAATTTTGCTTGGAGCTGGTTCAAGTATCAAGTTTAGGCAGTTGAGATATATAGATCATCGGTCGAACCTGTTTTAAAGGTGTCTTACCAGATCATCGAATCATCCAGTGCCCAACGACATTTTGTGGCTACCACGCCGTTGACGTAGACCGTACCTTACCCATAGGGCCAATCTAGTTCGGAGCTAAGAAGTGGGGTCCGCGATAGCCCATGTGGTTAGGGTGCTGGACTGTCAACCGACAGTACATTAGCTACACGTACTGTCGATGGGAAGATGAGACAGCGAGGGAGAAGACTGGCAACCCAGCCGCATGTGTTGAGGCTAAGAAAATGAGTCAAACTTCATGCCCATGGCTGCCCGCAGGCTAGCTTGAGAGACTATTTTTCTTCCCGACAGGCATTCGCATTAAAGCGTTGAATGGTAATAGAGAGGCGCTGGAAGAGATAGGCCTAAATGAAGAAAAACTGTCATAATGAAATTCACAAGAAAAAGACTCAGCCGCCCATCTTAGCACTTGAGATGATGCCCCTGCTGCTGAACCTGCGTAGCACCGAATTACGAAAGTAAATATTATATACGGCTAAAATGGGAGCCTCGTGATCGTTTGAGAACAAAACAGTCCTCACCGCCTGCAATGCTGCCTGCCAAATGGAAGCAGGTGTCCCGCTGAATTTTCAATTACATTCACACTAAATTTAGAGGCGATTCAAGGACTTAGAGGCGGTGGAGATAATAGGCATAAGAGTGGTTGGCAGTTTCCATTGTCTATCTACATAGTCTTACGGCTGCAAAGCCCGTTCATATCGACCTCACCTCTACTACATATATAGGTCAAAGAAGTTCACCTGAAAGCGTACAGCTTAATGCGGTCTTTAAATAGGCTAGAATAGATCCTATTTAAAGGTGTGTAAATTAACTTATTTTTGCAATGCAGTATCGCGTGTTCGGTGCAGTATATAGTTGCCCTTCGCAACCTTTATTGGGGCAAGGCACCCTTACTAAAAGTCATTCAACGGCATCTTAATTACTCGTATTTTCCTTATTTATATTTAGTTTTCTTACAGTTAGTCTTTTTTATGACGAGCATTGTTCCTTATTTTCAATGGCAACAACGCGGCCATATCTACACTACTTTAAACTATTTGAAATTAGTTATGGACCAATGTCGGTAATGAATATCAGTATTTTGTTCACGTTCTCTTACCCTTTCTATCATCCAATCGAGGCACCCAGATTGAGAAACTTTACTGACATTTTATGGCTGCCAGAGCCGTTGACTTCGATCTTCCTTACCTGTGTGTTCTTTGTCTAAACATACTTGGAATAATAGTAACCCAAAAAATTGATCGAACTGGATCCAGAGTTCTACGACATTTCATGCCACCGAAGTCCGTTGACGTCGACAGAAATTATTTTGAACAGTTCTCACCATTCTGATGGTATAATACAGCCTCTAATGATCTTGACTTGTTCCATGGCACAAAACTAATACGATTTCATTATTTCGATGTATATATTTCTTCGAACACTCGATTTAAAGGTGTATAATTTCTTAGCGTATATAGAGCGAGTGCATAGCGACATCCCACGGCTGCCACTGCCAGGCCGTTGACGTCGACTTTCCCTTACCTACTCAATACGCTGCTATTGAAAAACTATTGTAAGGTACCATTATATTTTAATGAAAATTGCTCAGTCTAGTGGTATGATTAAAATGGTTTTATTCACAAAATAACATATGAAGCATAGTCTACCTTTCACCGCAGTATTCGTCAGTTCATCAAAGAAGAACGGTAGACAACACGTGCAACTTCTTCGTCAGCAAAGAGAAGTGACACTCACAATATCTATTCCTGGTTTGAAGAAGAGCACTCCTAACATGAGCCTCAAACGTACACGATAACAACAGCGCTGTCGGCCTCAGAGGGCAACGAGACAACGAGCTTGAAACGAAGGAGTTTGGCAAGGTTGGCAAGTTTGCCTTAGGCTCTCCTGTACAACTCTACATACAACTGAATGCTTGGCGGCCACTTAACTACCCGAAGACTTACTTGGATCGGACACCAAAAAGTCTAGACTTATTCCTTCTCGAATCTTCCTTTTATAGCTTAGGCCATTCCTCTTTAAGGAACTGGTCAAGAGTATCGAAGGAAATCCGAGAGCATAGATGAGACAGGAGGGTATGCATGTAACACTATGAATTATTATTATCAGGCTAGCTAAGAGGGGGCAGAGGGCAAATGCCCAAGGGTCCAGCGAATTTTAGGGGCTCGGGCTGGGCCCGCAATCAACTTATAAACGGTTTTGCTGCGGCTAAGTCCAAAAGTTGCCTATTGATTAGCATAAATTTACCTTATATTACAAATCCAATGCTTAAAAAGGTGTGTAAATATTTTTAGCAGTTTCCATGGTCGTATGGCATAAAAGGTAACTGCTAATGTGCATGCTTTCACTCAAATGTAATGTAATAAGACATAATATTATATAGAGCGCCGCTTAGGAGCCTCACAGAGGCGCTAAACTCCAGAGGGCGATTATAACACTTTAAAGAGTTTGGAATTTACTTTTGAACACTCCTGGCCAGTGTTATTTTCGTTCCTAAAATCATTTTAGTTTTAGTTTCTATTTCTGTCAGGTGTCAATCATTTCTATTTAGTTTCAGTTTTAGTTTTTTAGTTTTCAATCATTTTCGTTTCTATTTCGTTTCTATTCCTGAAATCATTTTAGTTTTAGTTTAGTTTCAGTTTCTCAAAACCAAATCATTTTAGTTTTCGTTTTTCAAATCATTTTAGTTTTAGTTTTCGTTTCTCACATCATTTTACTTTAAATATAAGTTCTGAAAAAGTAGGTTAGCTTACCTTTAATGAAGAAAAAATTACTTGAGACCCTTATTCCGCTAATAAGGCTCTCAAGTAATTTCTTCTTCATCAGGTCCTTTCAGGTGCCCCAAGGAAGATGCAGAATCGACAAGGGACATAAGGAAAAGAATTGGGCTGGCATCGGCAATGTTTGGGAAACTGAGGAAACTATGGAGATCAGGCAACATCTCAATAAGAACAAAAACCAAGCTATATGAAACACTGGTAATACCGGTCCTTATGTATGGAGCAGAGTCTTGGTGCGTGAAAAGGGAGGACGAGAGAAGACTGCTGGTGGCGGAGATGGGATGGCTACGAGGACTACTGAATAGATCACGGAGAGAAAAGATACGGAACGAAGTGACACGAGAAGAACTGGGACAGAAGAAAACGGTGGTGGAAAGAATAAAGAAAAGAAGACTAACATGGTATGGACATGTGATCAGAATGGAGAGCGGAAGAATGCCGGCAAAGGCGCTGCACGGAGAAGTGGAGGGAACGAGGAGCAGGGGACGACCGAAGAAGAAGTGGATAGATAATGTACTGGAGGACATAGAAGACAGAGGATGGGAGTTGAAAAAGGCAATAGAACTCGCAAGAGACCGGCCGAAATGGAGAAGTTTTGTTGGAGCCTCATCGTCGGTGAACACTTGACGGAGGAGAAAAAGAGAAAGAGGTGCCCCAATTGTGCCCATCCGAGCATTCATAGTGTAAGACGATTTATGTATAACATGTACTGTAAACGTGTTGATGGACCAATAAACTGGTGGTTATGGTTATGGTTATGGTTATGACAAAGTTGGTTATAGACTTTAGTCGCTTTATATATTCTGTAGAATCAGTCGTGTATGAGGTTCTTTTCTTGAAATGCAGGCATCCACAGTCTGTATTGACGGGCTCTCCATATATCCTCCACTTTACGCTTAGACTGTGTTCTCTTGTTTCTATCTTCCTTTGAATTTAAGAGTGTGTGAACCTCGGCATGGTTATGACTTATGTGTGATTTAAGATTTGTTGGATTTTTACCTGCAATAAAAAATTACAAGTGTTTCTTATTGTGATTACTATATTTTCACGTACTAAAGTAAGGGTGTGTAGCCAAAAGACGGATGCGGAAAAAGTAGCGAGTATGATGCGTAAATTGCGTAGTTACGTACCAGCTATGCGAACACCACACGGCTCTCCTTTGTCATTCAGAACAGTTGTGCATCGGCTTTTGTCGTTATCTTCTTCATACAATAATCCCATACAATACTTTCGCGTATCCTACCGGATAAAAGCTTTACTAGACTCATTATTAATAACAAATTTCGTAAACATGCACCCATAGTTTGACAGAAATTGTAGACCGCAAACAGGAATAATTTTAGATATGTAGACATGCGCCGTTCAACTGCCGCGCCGATAATTTAATAAAAGAGACAGAGGGGATTGGATTTTCATTTCGAATCTTGTTTTTAATAAAATACATGGTTGGATTTTCAATACTTTTCGTTCCAAAAATCATTTTCGTTTTAGTTTTTATTAGTTTTACATCCATTCTTTTTCGTTTTTATTTAGTTTTCGTTTCCAAAATCTTTTTCGTTTTCGTTTTTATTTCGTTTCCATTTATAAAATCTTTTTCGTTTTAGTTTTCGTTTTCGTTAACGATTGACTTTTCTTTTTCGTTTTTATTTCGTTTTCGTTAACGATAATATCACTGCTCCTGGCATAGAATAGATCTGTGCGTTTAATTGGTGCAACGGATAATCTCGGTGGATGGACGGATCCGTAGTTTAGCGACATCTTATGGCAGCAAAGGCCGTTGACGTCGACAGAAATTATTTTGAACAGCTTTCACCGTTTGTATGGCATAATACATCCTGAAATGATAACGGACCACAGATCATTTTTTAATACACACAATTTTTTTTTTTAATCACAAGTTTAATGTCATCATATGGCATCACAGGTCGTTGACGACAATTCAATAGTATGTACAATATAGTTAAAACAGAAAATTTACAAAGTTTCACAGCATTTAGAAGTGTCAAAACAGCACCCTACGATGTTTGTAATGGACATTTTTTTAACAGTATAAATTATTTTATATACATATATATGTATATATATATATATATACACATATACAGTCAATAATGTCAATGATATTTGTGTTATGATAAGATAGTCTTTAGTGCACATTAAACACATTTTGCATTAATTGTTATACACAACAATTATAAATATAAAGTAAATTAAATGAATGTTTGAAGAACATGAGATTTCTAATATAGTTATTCAATTATAAAGCAGCCTTATTATCAATTGTACAATATATATAATTATGACATGAATTTTTTTTAAAATCTATTTCTGAATGTTCGACATTTTTTCATTCAAAGCAATAAACAATATTATTTAGATTCATGCAAATATTGAGAACAACAGTTCTTCATCATATGTTATATATTAAGCAAATAAATAAAACAGAATTGTAATTTGATAAGAGATTCTTAATCTATTGTTTTTAAATTCTTAATAATACAGGTTATTGATTATTTATTATAAATGGAATTTTGACATGAAAATCTTCTTTTAGTAATAAAGTATTACATAAGTAATCAAAACAAACAAGCAATATTAACATAATATATACAATTGGTTAAAAAAAAAAAAAAAAATGGAAAATCTATAACATATTTATAGTATGTATATATTTTAGGCCAACACCTTAAAATCTAAACAAACTTAAAACTACCTATTAAATTTCACAGACAATATTACATATAAGTACTTCAACCTACATAACCTTTCCTTTATTAATAAGACTGACCAGTCTGAATATTTCAGTTTGTATGAAGCCCACACCAAGCAGGTTTTTAATATTAAATTCTAATTTAAATAATTTACACTTTTCTCTTAATATATTGGATATGTTTTCTTTTCTGCAATGTAGTAACAAATGATTTATATTTTCTTTGACTTGACAAGAGTTGCACAAACCATTAGCATGTTTTTTCATTAGGAGAAGTTTTTCATTGAGGTTAACTTTTCCCAATCTAAGTCTGGAGATTTGCACTTCTTTTTTCCTAGAGGGATCCATAAATTTATTATTTGTGTTTACCACAGGGCAAATACTCTTATAATGAAGACCTTTGATATCACTATCATATTCCTTCTGCCATTTAGAGATTATATAAGATTTAATTATTGGAAATACTTCTTGCAATTCTAAATAATTTGTGGAATTAATTACGGGCAAATCCAATGAGTGCCTGGCTAAGGAATCAGCTCTTTCATTACCCAGAATACCTACATGACTAGGTATCCAAATTAAACATACTTCACTCTTTATTTGTTTAAATATTTTTATTGTATCTTGTAATAAAGCGGGTCTAGATTCAGAAAAGGACCTCTTCATCGAAGTAAGGACACTTAAAGAATCAGAAAATATAGCAAAGTGGTTATGGCTCTGATTTTCATTATCTACTATCCAGGTAAAGGCTTCTTTTATTGCAGTCATTTCAGCAGCATAAATACTGGAATTAGCACAAAGGCGTAACTTCTTATCTATGTCCAAGGTTGGTACAGTATAGGCAGCGGCAACTAAGCTATCTACTTTAGAACCATCTGTGTAAATCTGAGTAAAGGACTTATATTTACTTATGTGTTCCAGAGTGAGGAGTTTTAGAATTTCAGGATTATCATCTTTTTTACTAATGGATTTATGTAGGTTAATGTCTACATGAATGTCTTTATTGAGCCAAGGAGGTTCTGAAGGAAAAGAAGGAGCCGTATAATTAATATCTAGGGAAGAAAAGAAGTCAAATGTACGTTGATATGTAGACAGACTTTTATTATCTCTAGTCTTAAATTCATTAGTCCAGTGCGGTTGGAAGATTTTTGTCATTGAGTGACAAGGGCTTCCAATGACTTTTGCTCCTAGTTTAAGTGAGTTTTGTAAGTTTCTTATGTGTAATGGAGGTTCACCACATTCATTCTGAAGCGCTACAGCAGCAGTTCCTTTAGCAGCTCCACAGCAGAGTCTTAGCGCCTCAGTTTGAATAGATGCCAATTTATTCAAGTGTGTTTTAGTGGCAGAAGCATAGGCTACATCTGCGTATTCGATCACAGATCGAATCAGGGCTCTATATATATTAAGCAGTGCTTTCTTAGAAGCTCCCCAATATAATCCAGAAACTGCTCTCATAAGATTCATTCGTTTTTTGCATTTATTAATGATATATTCTATATGTGGCTTCCAAGATAATTTATTATCAAAGATAACTCCAAGAAACTTAGCAGTTTTTTCAATTTTGATATTTGCTCTTCCTATTTTTATGTTTATTTTTGGTACATTCTTTTTTTTAGTAAAGATTACTCCTACAGTCTTACTTATTGAAATTTTAAAACCATTTTCATTACACCATTTATGAATAGCATTTAAGGAATTTTGTATTTTCTTTTCTAACTGTTCAATACTGCGATGCCCCACATATATGGAGCTATCATCTGCAAACAGTGTCATTTCAACGCTATTATCCAAACCAGTGGGTATATCATTAATCATAATAAGGAAAAGTAAGGGAGAAATAATTGATCCCTGGGGTGTTCCATTTTCTAATAAGAATTTATCAGATAGTGATTCCCCAACTTTAACCTGGAAAGATCTGTTAGACAAGAAATTTTCTATCCAGTTATAAATATTGCCTTTTAATCCTATATTTTGCAATTTTATTAGTAATGTAGGTATATGTAACATGTCATAGGCACGTTCAAAATCAATGAAAACAGCCAAAACAGAATCTTTATTTTTTAATTTTTTCAGAATAGTATCTTGTAATTTGAGAATTTGGTCAATAGTACTTTTATTCTTTCTAAATCCTGATTGATTTTTTGACAAAATTTGATTCTTTTCAAGAAACCATTGTAATCTATTGGTTATTAGTTTTTCCATAATTTTGCATATAGTAGATGTTAGTGAAATTGGCCTGTAAGAATCAGGACTTGATGCAGTTTTATTTGGTTTCAAAATAGGTAAGATGATGGCATGATGCCATTCATCTGGTAATTTATTTTCTGTCCATATATGATTATAAAATACCAGGAGAATTTTAAGGGCATTTTTATGCAAATGCTTAATTAATTCATAAGGAATTTTATCATTACCTGGAGATGTATTACTTTTAGAATTTCTAATAGCATCCTTTAACTCAATAAAGGAAAATTTTTCATTTAAACCTTCAATTTCAGGGTCTTGGTAAGTTATAGAAAAACTAGTATCATTTTTAATTTTAGGTTCTTTTATATAATCTAGAAAATTAGTATTATAATTTATGGTACTGCTAGTATTGGCATACACTTGAGCTAACAAAGTAGCCTTTTCTGCATTAGTATCAGCAATTTTATCATTGCAAATTAATGTTGGTATGGAACTATATGGAGCCACTCCATTCATGCGCCGTGCCATCCCCCACACCGTTCTCATTTTAGTTTGACAAGTAAGTTCTGAGCAATAAGATTCCCAACCAGCCTTTGCCTCTATTTTCAAAGTTCTCTTAACAACTGCTTCTTGATGTTTATATTCAACAAAGTTTTTAAGTTCTTTAGATTTTAAAGCCTTATTCCTAGCTTTATTTCTTTTATATATTACTTCAGAGCAATTATTATTCCAGAAGGGAAGTGGTTTATATTTCCTTTTTCTTTTATTATTACTTTCACAATTTCTTTGACAGTGTAAAGAATTATTAGCTAACGAGGTAAGAGATTCAACTATATTTTTAAAAGTATCATTTATGTTTTCATCTAATATGCTATCACTTATATAGTTCTGACTATTTTCCTTATACTTTTTCCAATCAGCTTTTTTAAATTTCCACATATGCATACTACTATTTGGTTCTATCAAGACCTCTTCATTTAATACGATATTAGATAGAAAGTGATCAGAACCAATAGTATTGTTACTAACACTATGTATGCAAGTTAATGCTAATTCTTTGGTCACTATTGCAAGATCTATAACTGAAAGATTTTTAGAATTTGCAGGTGGTATACGTGTGGGTTGTCCTGTATTTAGTACAGTTAGTTGTTTTTCAATAAGAATGTCTTCAAGAATTTTACCCCTATCTTTTGTTATTGTACATCCCCAGCTCTGATTATGAGCATTGAAATCTCCAACTACCAAAGTTCTTTTAGAAGGAAAGATTTTTTCCAGTTGTCCTTTCATAATTTTATTAGTTGGCGAAATATAAGTATTTAAGATTTCCAAATAACCAGTTTCAGTTTTAATTTTTATGCCTTGAATTTCAATATTGTTAATTTCATCTAAGTCCAAAACAGTGAAACTAATTCCATTTTTGACAAGGATGGCCAATCCACCCCTTTTATGTTGTGTAAAATCTTTTCGGATTACATTATAATTAACAAATTTTGGTGTTCTATTTTTTTTTTAAAGAAAGTTTCTTGGAGACAGATAACATCTGGTAGAATTTTAACTTGAGCCAAATAATTTTTAAATTGGAAAAGATGGGCGTTCAACCCACGTGTATTCCAATGAGTGACAACTGTAGCCATAAAGAAAGAAGAAAATCAGGGTATCAGAGATAATTTAATTAAATTAATTGAAAGGATAATCGGGAACATCCTTACATTTGAACTCTACTTCTTTATTTAAAAGGAGTACAGATCCAGCTTCACAAATCAGATTTTTTGCATAATTTTTAGATTTAGCTTTATCAATGGTTGCCACAACCCCTAGAATAAAAGCCATGATCTTAATCTTGATCAGGTCATATTCTATTTCACTGTCGTTATTATTCAATTGAGATTTTTTAATCACTTTATAATCTTCACTGTTGAAGGATAAAAATTCCTTAATAGATTCTGTTGATGTTGCTTAAATTTGCGTGGAATTTAGTGTTTGAATTTTTGGTGTAACATTCAGTGAGTCATTAGCAGGGCTTTCCTCAACTTCCAATCCAATTTTTACTTTGTCAGCATAAGTAGGCATTGAGGGCATAATAACCATGGTACTCTGTTCTCTGGCTTTACTTTGGTTTTCATTAACTTGTTTATAAGCAAGAGCAAAAGGAATGTGTTTTTCTGCCCTTAACTTTAGCACAGCTTGGGTTTTTATAAAGGACGGGCATTGCTTATAAGCAGCACTGTGCCCTTGCCCACAGTTTGCACATTTCAGTTGGTTTTTATCAGGGCATTTTGAGTAATCATGATCTCCACTACATCTGCTGCAGATGACAGTATTCGGACACTGGAGATGTGAATGTCCAAAACGTTGACACTTATTGCAACGCATGGGTCTAGACACGAAAGGATAAACTTTGTATTTTCTTTCATTTACTTCAATAAAAGGTGGGAGGGTACTGCCTTTGGAGTATGCCACTAAGATGGTTTTGCTATGTACAGGATGAGCCAACCTATGCATATGGTGTGCACCTATCTCAATAGCTATTTCATTAAGATTTGATTGATCTTCCAGAAGGCCATGTATCACTCCCTTTATAAAGTAATTTACATCATGATTTTGAACAGGAAGAAGTTTGCTAGTGTAAGATTGTGATTTGGTCAGATAGTAAGGTAAGCTAGTTGTGACCAGTTTATTATCTAGACATTGTAGTTTCATGAGTTTGTTCTTTTGGGACTCATCCCTTGCTACTACTCGCAGAATGCCTTTGGTCATATAAACCTTATCAATTGGTCCGCCTGCCTTTTCAAGTAATTCTTTATTGAGTTGTCTAGGTTTATGATTAAAATACTTGATCAAGTTATCACCTTCTCCGGCGACATACAATGTTCGCATGTTCAATTCTTGTTGGATTCTTTTCTGTTCTTCCGTCATTGGGTATGTATTTTTTTGAGAATTTCTTACCAGACCTCTTTTTGGGATTTCACTCTCTTGATTTCTAGACTGATGGTTACAATTTTTACTAGTTACAAAAGCATCCAATTTGGGGACCTGTTCAGTTAGGTCCTCTCTGACTTCACCTGGTTCAATTTCAGAAGTTTTATGTCCTATTGTAACCTTTTCAAATCTGCCTTCCCTCACCTCATTTTTATTACTATGAGTATCTTGGGATGGTTTAGTTTCTGTAGTTGGGGATGGTGTCATATTTTGTGATTCATTTACAGCCATGGGTTTATCATCATTCAAATTGTAAGCCCCTGTTGTATTAGCATCAGCCTCAATTTTGTTTTTGTCATTGACATTTTTAGTTTTATATTCAGTTTTCTTTATATTAACATCGTCTGCATTTTCTGAATGGATGCCTTCAGACATACATTTTAATACAGTATTTTGACTTCTGTGTATTGATTTGTATTTATCATCAGAATCATTCGCAGACTGTATCTTCAGCTTCTTCTTAGGTTGAGAGATATTCTTATTTCTACAAACCAATTTGTTGTCTAGATGATCCTTGTGAAAGTCTTCTTTCACTATCTTCCCTCGCAGTCCAGCCGATCTCATCGGAATGACAAAAGATGTCTTCTTTTTCTTCCGAGAAGTCGGTTGATTTGAGGGATTAGGAGAAATCGAGACGGTAGTAGATGTAGATGTAGATGTGGAAGTAGCTTGCTTCATCTGTTGTGGAGGATGATACGTGATGACCGATTCTATTTCCGAGGAAATAATATGGTTCTTCATCTCCAAAGTCGGTTGATTTGATGTGGAAGTAGCTTGCTTCTTCTGCTGAGGAAGCGGGATGACCGATGCTACTTCCGAGGAAATAGTCTGCTTCTCCGAAGACAGGGCAGAAACGGTTTCTGCTACGGTTTCTGCTACGTTTAAAATGGAAGTAGACAAGGTATTTAAACCTAAACCAGAAACGTCCGAGGAACTGGTTGAGGAGTTCAATTCTCTTTTCCTTTTCTTTTGTTTTTTCCCTGTTTTTTCACTCATGTCTTTTGTATTTTTTATTTAAGATCCTTTTAAAGTTAGTTTTTAAATAATCCAAGCGGACTATTTGATGTATTTCTCACCCAAAAAATCCTCGTCCACAACAACGACGACGCATGTCGAAATGTCGACAATAAGTTTATCGTTTAGAATTTGAATGCGATGAAATTTGCGCTATGTAATCACGACACTCATAGCGCAATCCGATTGTGCGAAATATCCAGTAGGATAAAAGAAGTATCGTCAAATATTTTATCCTTCAGTAGACGAAAACGTCGAAAATTTCAAATTCCTAAATTCGCGACGCCATCTTGACACGTCATCAAAAAAAAAAACCACCCAAAATACACACAATTAAATGGCTCTATGTATAAATAATAATATATATAAATAGCCTAAAAATCTGTGATTAAAAGGTGTTTAACCTTGCTTGCATTTCAGACCGTAAATGGAGTGCTTAGCGACATCACACAGCTGCAGGCCGTTGATGTCGACCTTGCCTTACTTACTCAAATTAATGTTGAAAAACTATTGCTTATTATTATTATTACTAATATTAATGGCTGGAACTCATTAAAAAAATTAATCTCCAGAATGTAACTTCGATTAATCGATTAAATTCGGTGTCTTTGGTGTCTGTTACGTAAAGCGTGAAACACTGTTTAAAATATAGTCACTTAGTCAGTAACTACAATCTTTTACGGTAAGCGAACTGTTTATTGCAACGAAGACACTAAATTTTGCCGCCATCTTTTACTTTTCCATCAGCATTTACCTTAAATGCAGTGATCGCTTAATTTTCCACTCAAACGTTTTACATTATCATTGTTCGCCACTTCGCCCTATTGTTTACTCCGGAAACGGGCCTAGACATTATGAAATAAGTAAAATTAAGTAAGAAAATTAATGGAACATCATCATCATCATCATCATCATTAATATCATCATCATTATCATTATCATTATTTTTATTATTATTTTACTACGCCTTCGCAACATAGAAGATTAGCGTCGCGCTCCTCCTTTCTCCAGGCTTGGGACTGGCAGTATTACAGTTCGGGCAGTGGCGGATTTACCTACCAGCCGACTTTTGGAATTAGTGTGGCGGACTGGCCACAGGTCTTGATTGTAGGTTTTATCAATAATAGCTGTGTTGTTGACGCGGTATCCGGCGACGTAGTGCATCAGCGGCCGATGCGTAAATGGTAGCGTGAGGTCGATGTAATAATAGCCAATATTTAAGTTTTAGCTCATTTTTGCCATTTAAGCGATTCAGATTATTAATTAGTATAATATTACACGATTTCAGGTCCAATAAATAAGGCCTAAAGCTAGGGCGGCGCTTATTATCATAGGTTGATTTCGATACCTTAGACACCTGTATTTGAGAAGGTGTGTGTAGGCTAGTATATAAGGAACAAGCCACGGTATAGTGTGGCGAGGGATAAGTAAAGACTGCCTCACGGTGTTTTGCTTATATCGTAGGGCGGCGAAGTTGCGCTCTGCATGTACACGACACGGTGCTTTAGTGTCGTTGGTTCGGCGAGTGTTTCCTGGGTTCGGTTACGAGTGATTTTACGGACACGGCGTCCGGTACAAGGCTAATCAGTGCGCTCCCGAGTGACAGCCGCCCCATAGGCGGTCAGACCAGTGCTGGCAAAACGCCGATCCAACGGAGTAAGGGCCCACTCTGTTGTTGATCGCGAGCAGTACCGAGTCTGATCATGGAAGGCTGATTCGGGGAAAGACCGATCGTGAGAGATAAAGGCTCACAGGTCTGTGTCGGTTAAGTCCGGGGAAGGCGACCCCGGCGGTTCCGTTCGATAGAAAGACGGGGAAGGACCCCGCAGATAAACAGGTCTGTGTCAAAAGACGGGGAAGCAGACCCCGTAGATGTTCGTTTCGATATATACTGGAAAGACCGGTGGATGTCTGGTTTGATATATACGGGAGAAAGACCGATCGTGAGAAATAAAGGCTCACAGGTCTGTATCGGTAAAGTCCGGGGAAGGCGACTCCGGCGGTTCCGTTCGATAGATAGACGGGAAAGGTCCCGTCGGTGTCTGGTTCGCTGGTGACTGTTCGATAGTCCGGGGAAAGACCCCGACGGTTCAGTTCGATAAAGACTGGGAAGCAGCCCCAGTCTGTGGCCGTTCGATAAAGACGGGAAAATATCCCGTGAGGTGACATTTCGATACATACGGGTAAGGACCCGGTGTTGACCGTCAGAGATACACGGGCAAAGACCCGGTGTTGGCCGTCAGAGTTATACGGGCAAAGACCCGGTGGTACCCGTCAGAGATACACGGGCAAAGACCCGGTGTTGGCCGTCAGTGTTATACGGGCAAAGACCCGGTGGTAGCCGTCAGAGATACACGGGCAGAGAGACCCAGCTGTTGATCGTCAGAAATACACGGGCAAAGACCCGGTGGTAGCCGTCAGAGATACACGGGCAAAGACCCGGTTGGTATTAACACAGTTTAAGTATCGTCGATAAAAAGTTAACCAGTGCGATCCCGAGTTTCAGCAAAACTAATCACTCTTGGGTGTTGGATTGACCGCCGATTCGACAGGTTTGGGGCCCACCCTGCCGTTAGATCGCCAGCCGGTCTGAATCCCGATTGTGGAAGTTTAACAGGTTGAGTAAACCTCGGGGAGAGACCGATGTTGAGTGATAAAGAAAACACAGGTCTTTATCGGTAAAGACGGGGAAGCAGACCTCGTTGGTGACCGTTCGTCGTGTACGGGGAGAGTTACCAGGTTGATTCCGTTCGAAAGTACGGGGAAGCAGACCCCGTTGGTGACGTTCGATAAAGACGGGGCAAGACCCCGGTGGTTCGATACACAGGTCTGTATAATAACGGGGAAGGCAAGTCCCCGATGGTGACAGTTCGATTTGTACGGGGAGGGTGACCCCGTTGGTTCCGTTCGATAGCATCGGGTAACTTACCCACCTTTCTTCTAACTCGCGGGACTAACCGCAATCTCTCAACTCGCGGTCAAACCGAAATATCTCAACTACAGATAAAAGCTTATACATATTAAGAGTATACAATTCACAATAAACAATTATACAATTATACGCATAATCTTAACTCGCGGTCTACCGACGTTTCTTTCCTTGATTACTTTGCTCCGTCATAGTTACTCCCGCGGTTTTCCCGCATATCTTTCTTTGGCCTATCTAACTCCGGTTGTCGTTACTCTCGCAGTCTACCCGCAAAATCTTGGCTCGCGGAACTAACTGCAAACTTCTGAGTTCGGGGAACTGCCCGAACAATCTGACCGTGGTTCGTTCAGGTGCGTGGAAGACAGGAAACTTCCCGCAGTGGGAAGTGATAACACAGGTCTGTGTGAAATGATGGGGTAACAGTACTGATAGTTACTCCACTGGTACCGTTAGCAGAATCGAGTCTGTCTACTCGGAATTGGAGCCTACGAGTCTGTGAGCTCCCGGGAAAACACAACCGTATAAAGGGTTATGTAAACCGGGTAGGGATACGCCGCAACGAGAAGATACAGCGGGCCAGATCCCTAGGTGAAGAGTACGCGAGTTCCAGGTAAACAGAGATTAACCTCAAAGTTCGGGTCGGGTAGTCGGATACCCAGGTCCGAAAGAGACACGACCGCGTTTCCCAGCGAGATTCGGCTAGTCAGAGTGCCGAGGTGAAGTGTACGAACGTCCCAGGTAAAAGGGACATTAAATCAGACCAAGAGTATACGATACGTGAGAGTCCGGGTAGTCGGATACGCATGTGGAAACATATTTGCTTGTCGCAACACACAGCTCTGAGGACTGACTGAAGTGCGAGGATGGGCCCCCTCGTGCGTAGGTCGGAACGAAGTTCTGTGTGTAGATAGGAAGGTTATAGAGAGAGGACCTTCACTATCAGAGTGCCGTAGATGCTCTTACCATCTTTCGAAGCAGAATTTATCACTGTGTTGGTCGATAATTGCCAACACAGAGGACGGGTAAGGAAACTTATCCGTAAATGTGGTGCATGACAATATACGTGTGAGGCCGGTATGCCACGCACGGAAATGGATCGAGAGACACGTACGGTGGGAAGACGAGTTGTCAAATGGACAGATGCCTAGACGACACGACGTAGAGTTACAATTGACAGTTGCCCAATAGACCGGTGTCTAGGAGGATGTGATACAGAGACTTGTCGCAAGTATTCCTTGTTCCCGATACTTAGAAAACGTTTGGTGTCCCTTATAAATGGCGATAGTACAAGAGTCACGAGTTGTAGAATGGTACGTCAAAGTTCAGATCATGTGGAGAGTTGGAGGAAGCCCGTAGCTAAGAAGGCACACAAAAGAGGAAGACTCCTGCTGGTAAGAGAACGAACCCTGTTCTGAAGGACGGCCATCCTGCAGGACGTTGCCCATCCGGCGACCGCGGAAAAGAGCAGAGTCAGACCCCGAGATAGAACGGTATGGTGTTGCCTTTCTTAAGTGGCCAATCCTGAATCTCCTCTGATAGGAACGTTCACTATGGGCAGAGATAGAGAACAGCCATTTTACGTTGAAAGTAGACAAGGCAGTGACTCGGGTGGCTCCAGACGGGAAGTGGGCTGGAACCACCACCAGGAAACCCGTCCGGCGCGACGAGAGCGCAGGCGTCCGGACGGGCGGGAGAACGCCACATTAGGAGGATTACGAGTTGGTTTTTCCTGTGAGAATGAAGATTATCTATAAAGTTGAGGCAGTATTTATGTATATAACGTCATTTGAACCTGTTTTAAAGGTGTGTAAGGCGAATGATAATTGTAGAGTTTGTTAGTTGTTGTTTAACGACACTGTGTCATACAAAGATGATTAGCGTAGCCCTCCTCTTTCCTCCAGGCTTCGAACTGGCACTGCAACAGTTCTTGCAGAGGGGGAGTTCTCAGCCGCCTTCTGGCATTAGGAGGATGCATCTGTGAGAAAAGACTGTGGAGAAAGACTCTACCGCCGCTCTCGTGACCGTGCAGATCACCGCGAGTGGATAGCCCAACTACGGTCTCTACACCGCCTCTACCATCAGAAGGAATCCGACTACTGGGAGAGACTGGTCTTCAAGCACAATGACAATCCTAAAAGACTCTGGTCAACGATTTCTGGTTTGCTGGGACGCGCTCCTCGCTCGCCAAGCGCTACGACCTTTTTTGCAGATGACATTCTTCAAATGCTGACTCAGAAGATTGACAAGCTACGTGCATCAACTGCTGATGCTCTTTCTCCTCAATATTCTCGAACGGAATCCAATTTTGATGGGTTCCGCCCGATATCTGTAACTGAACTCTGTCGTGTTATTAAATCATCTAATCTTAAATCATGCGAACTCGACCCACTTCCCCCTTTCATTATAGCTAACGTTTTAGGTGTTTTAGCCCGTTTCTTGTCTAGTTATTCAACAAATCGCTTACAGAGGGCCACCTTCCGGCTTCGCAAAAATAATCCATTGTGTTCCCCTCCCTTAAGAAATATAACCTTGATCCAACTACTTGTCAAAATTACCGGCCTATCTCTCATCTCTCTTTCCTCTCTAAAACTCTTGAGAGACTCGTCTCCCTTCAGTTAATTCCTTATCTTGAACAAGCAGGCCTTTTTCCTCCAGTTAAATCAGGTTTTCGGGGTTGTCATTCCACTGAAACTGCCCTCCTGTCTCTCTTGTCTGACATCTATATGGCTATTGATCAATCAGATTGATCATGATATCCTTCTTCGTCGCTTGCAGCTTTCCTGTGGCATCTCTAACACTCCTCTTCTCTGTTTTAAATCATATCTTTCTGATCGCTCCCAGACGGTTGTCTTTGGTGACTCTAGATCTCAATGGGTCAGGGTTAGATTTGGCGTACCCCAGGGCTCTATACTTGGACCTATCCTCCATATTCTCTATACGGCTGACATTTCCCTGATCTTTAACAAAACATGCTGCGACGGGCCAACTCTATGCCGCTGACGCACAAGCTTTTGTTCATGGTCCACCAGCTGATCAACTTTCCATTGTTTCCTCCGTTGATGCACTTACCCAAGACTTGCACCTTTGGATGTCATCAAATCGACTTTGTTTAAATTCCACCAAGACTCAATTGATTTGGTTTGGCACTAAGCAACAACTAAATAAGCTTGACTATTCACTGCTGGCACTCAAGTTTCCTTCTTATACCTACTCCTCCAGTGTACGCGATCTGGGTGTCACTCTTGACTCCTCCCTCACCTTTACTGAACATGTCTCGACTCTGACTCGCTCCTGCTTCATCCAACTGAGACGACTGAGAGCTATCAGGCACTAGAGAACAACTTATAAATTGAGCAAGCGAGTAGATGCAGTTTAGTTCGAAGTCAGCACTGTACCTACTGTGTTTACCTCCATTGCGCATGCATTCATTTGCTCTGGGGTCGACTACTGTAACTTGCTCCTCCTCGGTCTCCCCATGCTACGCCTCTCCCCCTCCAGTCTTAAATGCTTCTGCTAGGCTCATAGCACGTCTTCTTCACTTTGCTCATATCTCCACATATATGATTGAAGTTTAATACTGGCTCCCGATTACTTCGCGTATCCAGCATAAGATCCTCCTTCTGGTTTCCAAGTCCTAGTTACGGCTTGCCCCTAAATACCTCTCTGACCTTATGCGGCAAC
Organism: Allolobophora icterica; assembly: GCA_963556255.1. NCBI lineage: Eukaryota > Metazoa > Annelida > Clitellata > Crassiclitellata > Lumbricidae > Allolobophora > Allolobophora icterica. The sequence continues at coordinate 5,310,651 of OY744607.1, read as the reverse complement.
CTCTCTCTGCAACTTCTGCTCGTCATTTGCGCTCTACTGGCCGTCTTGAACTCTTTGTCCCTCGTACTAGGACCACTCTGGACCAACGTCGAGCTTTTGCTGTAACAGGTCCCTCTGCCTGGAATGGTCTTCCCCCTTGACTACGAACTAAACTCATGATGGGAATCTCCCTAGCATCTAATCGCTTGCTCAAGACGTTTCTGTTTCCACGGGGCTCATGCACTGAGGGCGCCTCTGAATAGTTTATACTGCGAGAGGCGCCTTATAAATTACTAAATACGATACGCTATACGATACGATACGATACGATACATCTTTCCTGCGAGATCTCCTGTGCGAACTAAATGTCGCTGGAACTAGTTGAGAATAAGAATTTGAGGCGGTTCAGGAATATATAGCATCCGTTCAAACTGTTTTAAAGGTGTCTAACGAAATCATCAGTGCTTAACGATATTTTGTGGCTACCGCGCCGTTGACGTAGACCATACTAGACCGTACCTTACCCATATGGCAGTGCCGGTCTTAGGATATTTCGGGCCCCGTGCAGAGTATTCAGTACGGGCCCGCCATAACACATGTCAAATTGTTTTTCATTGCTAATCATTTTATTTTAGCAGATTACTAAGAAGTAGGCCTACAACAAGTTAAATCTAACTGTACACGAGAATTCTGGGATATAGAGGAACTTTGACTTTTACTTTATTGACAAAAGAGAAGATTTAATCGAAACCATAATAATATTATTATGAGGGTGTCTTGTTCGTGTTAATTTTCTGTGACATTTTCGGGTCCCTCCTAAGTTGCGGGCTCCGTGCGACCGCACGGTTCGCACGCACCTAAGGCCGGCACTGCATATGGCCTATCTAGTTTCAGAGTTAAGAAGTGGAGTCCGCGTTAGACCAGTGGTTAGGATGCTGGACTGTCAACCTTGATGTCGAGAGCTTTTAAAATCCTCATCAGTAGGGCAGAAATTTGGTTCGAGATTTCTGCGCCCCTAGCAACTTTAATGAGTACACTGCCAGCACACTGTCGGTTGGAAGATGAGACGGCGAAGGACATATGCCGAGGTTATAAAAATTAAGTCGCAAACACTTCAAAGCTATGGCTGCCTCAAAAGCTAGCGTGAGAGACCATTCTTCTTCTTAAAGGTGGCCTATGAATTTAAACTGTTTATAAATATAGTAGCCTTATACAAATTTAAATTTGTTTGCAAATTAAAGTAGCTTAAGTTAAGCATTTACCTGTTTTGAAATTACACAAAATTCCGTGACTTCCACAATTTAAAGAGGCGGTGTATAAATTTGAGACGTTAAAACAATTATATGCGTTATATAACTGGTAGCGGCGTTATATAAATTCCGTCATTGCTTTCAGCCACATCAGTCCTTGTCATGGCAGTGGCAAAACCACACATTACATAGTATACATCGCATTGGGGCCCCTACATCGATGTATTTCAAACACCACATTTATCTGCAATTCGGTTGCGCTAACGAATAACAGACAACGCTCAGTATCGTCACCTAGCGAGCAGTCAGTCACGACGCATGCGGTTTTGCAGCGCCACCTGGCTAATGTCTTTGGAGCAACCAAAGACCAGCAAATCGTGTTCTCTTTGCCCCATGTTTAAAATTAGTTGCTCCAAGAAACCCCGACAAAACGTTTTCGGGTGGTGCCAGTCCGACGAATCTTGGATAAGGGAGGTCGACGCCTTTAATCCATCTTTGTTATGATCCAGTTATGTTATTGCAGAACATAGATCTGCCACCAACCCAATCCCAATATGCCCTCCGACCGCGAGCCCACTGTTTTGAACTGCCCTGTAAGGACGATAAAAACTTCATACCAAGGGCTTTATATAAGCATTTAAACCATCTAAGCCAACAAGAAAAGTAAAACTTAACATTCTAATCACTTTAGTTAAATCTCTTTCTTATCCTATCTTATTGACTCATTTTTCTGTCAGCCACGGTGCGGTTTGTCATCTGGTGAATCAATAAAACGAATATCATCATCGTTATACAGAAACAGCTCCGAAGCTGCTATAATGAAACAGAAACTACTAAACGTCGAATCTCACGGCACTGTTTGGTAATTTCTTTATAGCGTTGGGTGTTGCATTAGACACCTGAAAAGTTTTCTTCTCCTGATTTATATTCTTCACTTGCATGGCCTTGCGTATTTGAGATCGTTTTCTAGACTTCGCGACAATTTTCGCTATCCAGGTTCAAAGTACGAGCGCGACCAACGAATAAAATATCTGAGGCTCTTGAGGTACAATAGAAGGCTAATAGTGATCTTTGGCATACCGCTCTCTCACTTCCCAACACAGTCACCGATATGGAACATAGACAGGTTATAAGTAAGAAAGATAGTCCAGAGGCAGTTTCTGTAATGCTTCTACAGAGTCACGAAAAAGTATAATCATTTTATGAAAATATTCGCTGATGGTTCTAAAACAGAAAAAGACCAAGTGGGATCTCGCTACTACATCCCTGAATTAAAAATAGAAAAGCTCAGAATAACCGATAATTCCATAGTTTCTCATTTTTGACTCCAGAATTAATAGCAACACAACAAGCTCTATATTGATTAATCTTTAATCAGACTAGAAAGCAAGTTATTACCTTTACTGACTCCTAAGCAGTGTAGAATAGGGAATGCAAAACCGGATTTACGGGTTTAAGGGTACCCAGGTAAACCGGCCATTTTGGAAAACGAGAACCCAGGTTTACCCAAGTTTGGAAACCCGGGTTTGACGGGTCACGGGTTTGAAATCGTGAGTTTCAGCGCCGTTCAGATAAATTCATTTCAAAGAGGTCAACGCAAGTTCAAAAGAATGCCTTACACACACTGTGTATAATGTACAATTGTATCTTACACATAGACCGCCATGGTGGTAGTAACAACGATAGCGCAGTTACGTGCTTACTTTCTAATCAGTTCACGATATTTGTTTGTTGGTGACTTCATATAAGACTTTATGGACTTTGTAAGCCTGCTTTTTCGCGTGGCTAATTGGATGTTTTAGTTTAAATTAAACGATTGCAATAAAATGTATAGAGTGGCGAAACTAAAGAGCGGTGTGTGCAACTACATTGTTCGCGTTTCTATAGGCCAAACCGATCAGCGACAGTTATGTAAGTCAACGCTACAATGACGACGACAGCGATGCTATTTCGTAATTCAAAAGTTGGACTCGTCACACTCAATTGGCTTTCCTTCCATGCGTCCACTTACTGTCGCGAAGGAGTCCTGGACACTGTGCCTGGAACGAATTCGTCCCTTGCATCTTCGCTTACTTCGGCGGAGCGTCGACCGAGGAGGGTTCGTCTGTTGGGGCCGGACATCGCAATCAAAGACGCAGCCGCCCATCACAGCAGTTGGGATGATGCTCCTGCTGCTGAATCTGCGTGGCACCGAATTCCGAAAGTATATATACACGGCTAAAACGGAGCCTCGTGATCGTCTAGGAGCAAAAAGTCTCACCTCCTGCAACGTTGCCTGCTAAATGCAAGCAAGTGTCCCGCTGAATTCTCAACTAATTCACTCTAAATTTAGAGGTGATTCAGGGACTTAGAGGCGGTGGAGATAATTAAGAGAAAGCAATAGTTTCCATTGTCTATCTGCATAATATTATGGCTGCAAAGCCCGTTCACATCGACGTCACCTCTACATAGGACTAACAAGCTCAGCTGAAAGCGTACGGCTTAATGCGGTCATTAAATATCTTAGAGTAGCTGCTTTTAAAGGTGTGTAATCTGCATACTTTTGCAACGCAGTATCTAGTGGTCAGTGCAGTAGTTCGCCCTTCGCAACCTGTCTTGGGGCAAGTCACCCTTACTATTCAACGGCAACTTAATTACCCATATTTTCCCTTAGTTATATTGTTCTTTTTGTTATTCCTTTTCATGACGAGCATTGTTCCCAGGGCTGTAGTCGAGGGTATACATGCGGGTACACAGCGTGTACTCACATCTAGAGACCGTATACTCACCTCACAAAATATTTGACCTCACCTCTAATTTGTTTCGGAAAACTAACCATAGCGTGTACTCACCTCTAATTTGACCACTACAGCCCCGATTGTTCCATAATTATGTTCAATCGCAATAATAATAAAATAGGCCTAACAATATTCGTTTAATATCTTCAAACTGACAATAACGCAGTATAATTACAAATCAGTATGAACGGATGATCACAAGTTATTTATACAGGAGTCGAATTTAACTGTACATGGCAGCCATGCAAGGCGCCCATCACGTCCTACATCTTATTTTAACAAACGCGCCATTTCGCGAATGAAAGGCTGAGTGGACCTAAATTTGGAACGGTTGCGGGAAGCGATCCCGCTACCGTTTGCTCTTCACACCAGTGATGTTACCACTACTTTATGGACCCCCCAATAGTGCGGCTATTTCTACACTACTTTAAATTCGAAAATAGTTATAGACCAATGTCGGTAATGATAATCAGCATTTGTTCACCGTTTTTACCCTTTCTACCATCAAACAGAAACATCCAGATTGGGAAACGCTGATCCTTCCATAAACCTTTCAAATAACTCATCGTCTCTCACCTTCACATCTGACTCCTCTGTTCGCAATCTTGGTGTTACTTTTGATCCACACCTCTCTTTCTCTATCCAAAACTCACTAGCCATAGCTGTCACTAGAACGCCCAAACATCATCATATCACTCCCATCCTCAAATCACTCCGTTGGTTAAAAATCCCAGAGCGAATCCACTACAAAGTCCTATCACTAACATACAACTCCCTATAATATTCCCAGCCCAAGTCCCTTCGTGATCTCTTCACCATTCAAACAACCCGCTCCACCCGATCATCGTCCTATCTTGGTCTTTCTCGACCCCCAGTCACTACTCACCTCAAGTTTTCCAACCGAGCCATTTCCATCACAGCACCACGCCTCTGGAATGATCTCCCCCCCCTGAATTTCGCAGTTTCTTAGTGCCTCCATCATCATTGCAGCCCGTCCTTCATCCTCATCCTCATGTTCCTCTATCTATCACACCCCGGGCTTTCCACTCAAAACTGAAGTCTCACCTTTTCAAATACTCCTACCCTTACTCATCTGATACTCCGCCTTCCAATTATTCTCGCCGTAAACTACACCCGCCTTGACAGCTGCTCTGCCTCTCCTGATCTGGTACCCTGGAAATCGGACTTGGACCTCTTTGGACTACTCTCTGGAACCCCCTTTGATTTGGTTTGGCCTCCTGGAAATCAGACTTGGACCTCTTTTGGACCACTCTCTGGAAAGCCTCCTGATCTGGTACCCTGGAAATCGGACTCGGACCTCTTTTGGACCACTCTCTGGAAACCCCTTTGATTTGGTTTGTCCTCCGGGAAATCGGACTTGGACCTCTGTTGGACTACTCTCTGGAAACCCCCTCTGATCTGACGTAGCGCTCGTGAATAGGCTTGTGTCCTGTGCTTGGCCTTCGAGTGGCGCTTTAGAAGTTTGGAGATTACGATTACGGTTTACTGACATCCAATGGCAGCCAGGGCCGTTGACTTTGACCTTACCTATGTGTTCTTTGTCTAAAAGAACTTGTAATAGCGGTACTCCAAAGAATTAATCAAACTGGATCTAGAGTTTGTGGACATCTTATGGCAACAAAGGCCGTTTTCCTCGCCAGAAACAGTTCTTGCACTTCTCGGTCTACAAGAAATCATTGTAAAGCACAACTCGTACGACGTAATGATCTCGATATATTAATATCTTACCATACTAACGATTTAAAGGTGTCTAATTTTGCTTGCACTTTGGAGTGTATAGCGACTGCTTAGCGACATCTCACGGCTAACGTCAACCTTTCCTTACCTATTCAATACGTTGCCATTAAAACCTATCGCTTTTTATTATTATTGCTATCATCATCATCATCATCATCATCATCATCATCATCATCATCATCATCAGCATCAGCATCAGCATCAGCATCAGCATCATCATCATCAGCATCAGCATCATCAGCATCATCATCATCATCATCATTATTTTTATTATTAAGTGGTAGTTTTCAGTGTTTGACTACACCTTATGGCTGCCAGGGCTGTTGATGTCGCCCTCCTACGTTTCCACGCCTGGAAGTCGGTACTGGCATTACCGGAGTAAGGGTATGTTATCTCATACAAATTTTAAAACTAATATTTACAGCTAACAGCGACCACGTAACATATTTCTAGCATGGTTTAATTTCTCAGAGCAGAGTTTAAGGGACATATTTACTTATGCACTGATGTCAGTTTATGTCTATGGATTACAATTACGGCTTGTTCCTAAAATTCACAGTAACTTAGTAAAGTTGATGTGAAGGAGAGGGGTAGCAGTACATTCCATTTAATGACATCATATTCTATGGCAGCGAAGTCCGTTGACATCGAGCTAACACGATTGTTTTTTACTATCATATATCGCAAATGTTTAACGCTGCCCATAAATATCTTAGTAAAGATTCGATTTAAAGGTGTGTAATTTTGCTTATTTTACAGCTCAGTATCGATGTTTAGTGCAGTCGTTCGCAACCTCATTCAACGGCATCTTAATTTCCCTTATTTTTCTTTAATTTCATTCATTTTCTTCTAGTTAGTCCGTTTTATGACGAGCAAGGTTCCTTTTGTTCAATCGTAATGTTGCGACTATTTCTGTGTAAACTGCTTCAAGTTTTAAAACAGTTATATAATGCTGTGAGTAACGATAATCAGTTTTTTCATTTTTTCGCTTGTCCTAGCTATTCTGCCATCCGGTCACGCCAGAAATTCAGAGCAATTAATGCATACCACGCGTGCCTGCTTTTATTATAGGCCGAATATCATACTTTAAAGAGGTGTGTAAATATTTTCAACAGTTTCACCGTTCGTGTGGCATATGACCTATAGATCTGCTCTTCTGCTTTCACTTAGAGGGCGAGTATTACAGTTAAAAGACGTGTGGAATTACCTTTGAACGCTACTCATCGCTGTTATCGCATAGAATAGTTTATGTACGTGAAATTAATGCAACGAGTGATCTCGAAGGATGGATCCGTAGTTTTGCGACATCTTAATGTAACAAAGGCCGCTCGTATGGTATAATACAACCTCAGAATATGCTGTGTAATACATATGATTTAATTATCAGGTTGAATAAATAGCGTAGAAAAGTATGATTTAAAGGTGTATAATTTTACTTGTATTTCGGAGCGTATATAGAATTCTTAGCGACATCTCACGGCTGCCAGGCCGTTGACGTCGAACCTAATTGCTAACGACGTTGCATTTGAAAAACTATCGCTTATTATTATTATTATTATTATTATTATTATTATTATTATTATTATTATTATTATTATTATCATCATCATCATCATCATCATCATCATCATCATCATCATCATCATCATCATCATCATCATCATCATCATCATCATCATCATCATCATCATCATCATCATCATCATCATCATCATCATCATCATCATCATCACCACCATCATCATCGTCATCATCAGTATCATTACCGTTGAAATGAATAATGTTCCTGGAATCAGTGCCGTCTTAACAGCATTGTAGGCCCTGGACAAAGCAATGCACTGGGGCCTCTGCCAACCCATGACACGGGGAAAATTTTTAAACGGTCAATATAATTAAACCTGTAGATTTCTTGGTACTTTCAACATTCACTTTGTAACAAAATGGATGTTTAAACATAAAGAAACATATACTGTAAAGCGAAGATTAATCAACACAAACTTCTGAACAATATAACATAAGCCTTGCACTCATAGCTAAGAAGTTTAACTTCTGGGGCGCGCGGAGATCACGCACACATTATTTTTTTGGTCTTTTAAATTTGGTGGCCCCTGGCGACTGCCCAGCGTGCCCATGCATTAAGACGGCACTGCCTGGAGTGTGCAATAATACAGCATTTATGCCAATGGTTCCCAAACTGTGGCCCGTGGACCAAAAGTGACCCTTCAGCTGTTTTTAGATGGTACGCCAAAGCTTTCTCACTGCTGAAACATTTCCGGACATTTTTGTGCAAGACCTCTTCATTGTTATGTCTGTTAACTCCCGTTTGGGCTTATAATATATCTTAATTTTAATTCATAGTTGAGTTTAAAGCTCGATACTTCAGTTACCAACTGTCTTTACGGAGAAATTTTCATAAATTAATAAGGGCACAGTCAATCGGTACCTCCTATTAGGCCCCGGAGAAAAATATCTATTTTATGAGATTCGGCCTTGAGGTCATCCAACAAGTTTGAGTGGTCTCCCTCCGTGGATTAGACGGCAGAGTCTATGCTGTGCGTTTAATATTGATGATATGGAGAATTAAATAAAATAATATATATCGATGCGATGGCGAGACTGACTCAACAAGTAAAAGAGAAGTAAACGTAGACTTCCAAGACTCAGGCGCTTTCGTTAGTTAACGACACTATTTCACAACATCGATGATTAACGTCGCCCTCCTCCTTTCTCCAGGCTTGGGACTGGCACTACCACCTTTCTCGTCCTCACTCAACGCAACCATCCGTAACAGCTGCTCTGCCTGTCTCTGGTCTATCTGGCAACCGGACTCGGACCACCAATGGACATAGATCTCTGAACAACCCCTCTGATACGACGCAGCGCTCGTGAATAAGCTGGCATGCTCTGCGCTTAGCTTTAAAGTGGCGCTTTAGAAATTTGGAGATTACAATTACGGATAGTAACCAAGTTCTCAGCCGCCTTCTGGAATTAGGAGCATTACGAATTCGTCGTTTCCTACAAGATTTTCTGGACGGACTAAATGTCAGAAGGAGCCGGGAAAAGTATCGATTTTAGGCAGTTTAGGTATATATAGCGTCGATTAAACCTATTTTAAAGGTGTTTAACCAGATCATCGAATTATGCACTATACAGTGCTTAACGACATTTTGTGGCTATCACGCGGACGTAGACCGTACGTTATCCATAGGGCCAATCTGGTTTCAGAGCTAAAAGTGGGGTCCGCGATAGCCAAGTGGTTAGGGAGCTGGACTGTCTACCGAAAGGTCGAGAGCTTAAATCTCCACCAGGGCAGAAATTTTTGTCGAGATTTCTGCTCCACCTGCGCCCCCTAGCCAACTCAGTCGTACTGAGTACAATAACTACGCACACTGTCGGTGGGAAGATGAGACGGCGAGGGAAAGGACTGGCAACCTATCCGCATATGTTGAGGCTAAGAAAATGAGTCACACTTCATACCCATGGCTGCTCCCAGGCTAGCTTGAGAGACTATTTTTCTTCTTACAGGCGGCTTAGGCCTATGAATTTATAGTTTCATGAATATAGAAGCCTTATATGAATGTCGATTATTGCAAATTAAAGTTACGTAATTTAAGCTTATATCTATTTGAAAAATGACGCATAAATCCTATGAGCTACAAAATACCAGCCGGTATATAAATTTCAGACGTTAAAATAAATGTAGGCCTTATATAACTGCTGGCGGCGTTTTATAAAATCCGTCATTTCTTTCAGTCAAATCAGTCCTTGTCAGGGTAGGGCGCACCTCACATTACGTAGTATATATCGCAATTATCGCATTGTGGCTTTCCTACATCGATTTGTGCCACATCGCATTGGCTTGCGTTAACGAGTTTAAGACGACAACTCTCAGTATCGCCACCTAGCGAACAGTCAGTCCAGTGGTTGTGCAGTGCCACCTAGCGAATGTCTTTGAAGCCCTCAAGGGCCACCAAATCAGGTCCTCCTTACCTCGTGTTTAAATTACATGCGCCAAGAAACTCCGCCAATACCGTTTTTCGGGTCGTGCCAGTCCGACGCCTAGTTATTCATCATTGTTATGACCCAGTGTCGCTTTACAGAAAGAGCATGAATAAGCGGCTGATTTGACACAAGCTATTAATTATCCTATCATCATATCATGTCCAGGGCTGTAGTGGTAAAATTAGAGGTGAGTATACACGCTACCGGTTAGTTTTCCGAAACAAATTAGAGGTGAGTATACGCTAACGGTTAGTTCTCCGAAACAACTTGGATTTGAGTTCAAATATTTTGTGAGGTGAGTATACGGTCTCTAGAGGTGAGTATACGCTGTATACCCGCGTTTACCCTCGACTACAGCCCTGATCAGGTCATAAATGGTTATTTACAGAGCGCCGGTCACAGTATAGACTATTCAGAGGAGCTGCCAGCGCGACAGCCCGAAGGAATAGGTAGGTCTTCAGGCAGCGGAGAAAAGACACAAGGCGAGGTCTCAAAACAGTATCTTGCTATGAAGTAAGGGGTAGGTCATTCCCAGTCTTGTTATCAAGACTTTAAACCTCAAGACCAAGACCAAGACCTTGAACCTCAAGACCAAGACCAAGACCAAGACCTTGAACCTCAAGACCAAGACCAAGACCAAGACCTTGAACCTCAAGACCAAGACCAAGACCAAGACCTTGAACCTCAAGACCAAGACCAAGACCAAGACCCAAAAATCACAATCATATCCACACTATTCCTTACTAAAAACTGTCAAGTCGGACTACTCGCTACTTTAATGAAGCAAACCAACTCTAAATGCAGACTGCAGAGAATTTCTGAATTCGAATTTACAAATTAAGTCCTTCATGCAAAATGTTATTTCAAATGCCGGTTGCATTTTATAAAAACCAATTCGCTCAGAATTTTCTGACCAAGATGTGCCTTGTGGGGCCTCATAAAAATTTCGCCATGTAAAAAAGAGATCATTTATATGTCTAAATCGTGTGTGGTGGTCATGTTTCTTTCCATGATGAGCCGGAGATAGATAGATTTGAATCAATTTCGATGTATGGAAATCTATCTTCCTACCGATTTTGGCTTGACCTACTTTTCATAGGTGCTGAAGTCGCTGGCACACACAGTAGCTTTTCAAGCACTGGATTTAAATGTATAAATCGTGAGCCTTTTTTAAACCGTTATTGACCGCAATGGCTGCGGAAAAATTTAAAATTCAGTCGGTCTTGGTCTTGGTCTTGAAAAACCAAGACCAAGACTTTGAACCTCAAGACCAAGACCAAGACCAAGACCTTGAACCTCAAGACCAAGACCAAGACCAAGACCTTGAACCTCAAGACCAAGACCAAGACCAAGACTTTTAAAAACGAACTCGAGCGCACTCGAGACCAAGACCTTGGTCTCGAGGACAACAAGACTGGTCATTCCACGAGGAAGGGCCAAGGATGACAAAAGCACGCTGCTGAGCCATCGAAGTCCTAGCAGAGAGAGGTTTGCGCATTGCTTCACAGATGTATTTAGGAGCTTTTTCCTGCTCAGACCTGAAGACCAGGAGGAGAACCTTGTATTGGATGCGGGAAGCAACAGGAAGCCAGTGAAGTACGTCAGTCATAAAGGTAAGTCACTAAGCAAAAGCTACTCACGGCACTGTCTGATAGTTTCTTTTGTAGCGCATACGGTCAACGTCAACGGAACACAACAATGTTATAAATGCTCGGTTGAATTAGACACCTTTAAAAACATTTCCTTCTTCTGATAAATAATCTTCACTTACCCACCTTGACACTGGTTTGGTTTTCAAATAAACTTAGAAATCCTAAGCTAAGGCTTGCTGGGCAAACTACTTACTAATGTTCACTGTGTTCAGTGTTCAGAAATGACAAACCATCTGGAATATGGCCCCTGCGTTTGAATCGAATTGCCTCGAATATCACCATTCCAAGTTTAACCGGGTATTCGATCAGCGCTGAAAAAAGATCTCGAAAAGGCAAATTTACTAGCAGCAACGTAAGCTAATGCAAGCAGTACTGGCAACTATTCGGTTAAATTTCTGAAACACCTAGAACTGGCGAAAACCGAAAACAATACGCAGTCGTTTACGCTCGCCCTAGAACAGTAGGTCACTCTCTTCCCAAATTTTGTCGTAGTATATTAACAGACCACGTTTTACGAACTAGAAGATGCCATCCGAAGCGTTAAATGCAACAAATTCCCTAGAGATGATCGTATTCCGTACGAACTACTTAAGCACCTATAAATCGAAACGCACTACTATTCCTGTTAATATACTAGAACCAAAATTTGGGAAGAGAGTGACCTACTGGATGATTGGCACCATGTCACCATTGTACCATTACTAGAACTGACCAAAGCTGCATCATCTGTCATCACCTATCTCCTGGTTCCTGCCGCCAATATCAGCAACCTGATAAACTCGGAAATCAGGCACATCGAGATCTGGGCTGAGAGATGTAACCTAAAGCCTAACCAAGCAAAGACCCAGGAAATGGTTGTCAGTAAGCCGAGAAGAAAACTGAATGAAAACCAGCCGATAGAGATTTCTGGTCTTACCAGAGTCACACTCATGAAGATCTTGGGTGTCACGCTCTCCGATGACTTCTGCTTTGATGTGCATGTTGACAATCTATGCACTGGTGCAAGACAGTCAATGTATGCATTACGGATCCTGACTACTCATGGACTACTTGGCCCCTCAATGTACGATGTGGTGACAGCTACCACAGTGGCGAGGATGACGTACGCTGCGTCCGCTTGGTGGGGTTTTGAGGGGCAGAGGGGACGTGAGAGACTGCAGGCAATATTTATGAGACTGATTAAAGCTGGTTATCTTCCTGTGGACTACCCTAGATTCGAACAATTGATCCGAACTGCTGATTCTAAGCACTTCACGGCCGTCCTTACATGTCCTACACATGAGCTCCACGTGCTATTACCCTCTGTTAAGCATACTGGTTATACTTTGCGACCCCGTGTTCATAATCGGGTTCTCCCGACTGCTGACAGTCTGGCTCGTAAATCTTTCATAATTAGGATGATTTTCACCGAAATATAGGCCTCAGTACTTTAACCTGGACGTGATATACAGGTGTAAACCAAAATGCGGTTAACAGTTGGATTAATAAAGGATTTACTTAGCCTACTTACTTACTTACATTGCCATAGCCATATCGACCAGTCACCTCAACATCTACAATTTGCAAAGTTATGGAAAAGATGGGTTACCAGTCAGCCAGCCAACTGCAGTGCTTTCTGTGCATTACATGCTAACAACACACAAGACCTCTCTGCTGCTTTTATTTGTAGGGCGACTAAGACCCTTAAAAGGGGTGTGGAATTATTTTGAGCAATTCTCACCGTTGCGTTTCAGTTGCGTTTTAATACCGATCAAAGTTATGCAAGAGATGGTTACCAATCGTCTGCAGTGGTTTCTAGAAAAGAATAACCTGATTAGTCAAAACCAAACTGGGTTCCGAAAAAACAAAGGTACCGTATATCACATTCTCCGATTACATGACTATATCTTTAAAAGTTTAAAAAAATAAGGAAAGCGTGCTAGACGGGTATTTATCGACTGCGAAAGAGCGTACGACATGCTACATGTAGGCTACCCACACTCTTACATAAATTACAGAAGATAGCAATAACGTATCGCACCTTTAATTGGATTAAAAGCTTTTTGTCAAATCGAACAATCCAAGTGAAAGTCGGAGCGGAATTCCGCAGAAATTGGAGTATAGTGATATACAAGAAAGACCTCACTGGCAAAACTTAATCCATTCAAACTGAAGCACTGAGGCTATATATGCTGCGGAGCTACCAAAGGAACCTCTGCATCTGCGTTAGAAACTGAGTGTGGGGAAATTCTGTTGCATTTTAGACACCTGCATAACGCTCTTAAAAGTCAGCACAAAAATCAATGGAACGCCTCCACTTCAGCTATGGTAACATGATACAGCCACACTGGACGATCGAATATAGGCCCAGACATAGATAGTTCAAATCTATCTATACACGAACCTTTGAGTTTCTTTAATGAATAAACACTCTTTTCAAAGGTCCACCCCATGCTCCACCCTGGTTGAATAAAACCATTAAGGTCATTAATCAGGATTAGCGACAGAAATTCCGGGCCATAGGCAGAGCAGTCATGGACCTCTAAACCATCTTTAGGGTTTATGAGAAAATTATATTAAAAACATATTGAAAAAATAAAAGTGCGGGTAAACCGTACCACATTAAATTCATGTACACAACTATACACAACTATGATTTTATTCCGTTGTAAATTTTAAAAATAAACCATAAACTTTGTATAACTGATTACAGTGTTTTTCATAAGTTGATTGCGGACCCGGCCCGCGCCCCTAAAACTCGCCGGGCCCTGGGCATTTGAACCATATCCTATCTGGGCGGGACTGAGGTTAATGCCAGCTTCGAAAGTCACCAAGCAAAAAGGTAGAGCAATATTGTTGATTAATATCTGGGTCCCCTGAAAATATTATGCTCTTGGATGAATAGAAGGTTGGATGGCTGGCTAACTGGATGGGTGGATGGATGGATGGATGGATGGATGGATGGATGGATGGATGGATGGATGGATGGATGGATGGATGGATGGATGGATGGATGGATGGATGGATGGATGGGTGGATGGGTGGATGGGAGGATGGGAGGATGGATGGATGGATGGATGGATGGATGGATGGATGGATGGATGGATGGATGGATGGATGGATGGATGGATGGATGGATGGATGGATGGATGGATGGATGGATGGATAGATGGATGGATGGATGGATGGATGGATGGATGGATGGATGGATGGATGGATGGAACGGATGGAATGGATGGATGGATGGATGGATGGATGGAACGGATGGATGGATGGATGGATGGATGGATGGATGGATGGATGGATGGATGGATGGATGGATGGATGGGTGGAGGGATGGATGGATGGATGTATGGATGGGTGGGTGGATGGATGGATGGATGGATGGATGGATGGATGGATGGGTGGATGGGTGGAGGGATGGATGGATGGATGTATGGATGGGTGGGTGGATGGATGGATGGATGGATGGATGGATGGATGGGTGGGTGGGTGGATGGATGGATGGATGGATGGATGGATGGATGGATGGATGGATGGATGGATGGATTAATGGATGGATGGATGGATGGATGGGTGGAGGGATGGATGGATGGATGGATGGATGGATGGATGGATGGATGGATGGATGGATGGATGGATGGATGGATGGATGGATGGATGGATGGATGGATGGATGGATGGATGGAACGGATGGAACGGATGGATGGATGGATGGATGGATGGATGGATGGATGGATGGATGGATGGATGGATGGATGGATGGATGGATGGATGGATGGATGGATGGATGGATGGATGGATGGATGGATGGATGGATAGTGTGGGTGGGTTGGTAGTTGAATTGATCGGTGGATGGATGGATGGAGCGGTGGATGAGACGATCATCGTATTCGGTTGATTTCCTCCCCGCCATTGATCTTCCGATCGATTCCGATTCTGGAATAAATCTTTGGACCGGAAGTCGTTAGGAATCTCGCGAGGATCTCGCGAGAACTCGTTTCTTTTAATTCTCTGTCCGGCGAAGTCGACGTTGATTGAATTCTCGTTCCGCGTAATCTCCTATCTCCAGACGCGATTCGTCCTTGCGTTCGTCCTTCCATTTGTCCTATCCTCTGTCCTTCTGTTTCACCGTCTGCTGGTCGCTCAGTCTTTCCCTCTTTGTTCGCAATGAAACTGGACAGTTTTCAATTTCTTATCGTGAACAATGTGTGTGGAATTCGCCAGTGTGGGAATTGTACAAAAAAAAGAAAAAATAGGGGAAGGAGGTTGAACATTTTATCCGTATTTTGCAAACTGATGTCAACGAAATTTGAAAGCAGCTGATTTCAACGCTATAGCAGTTTTGCAAGTCAGACTTGAATCAAAATCAATTCCTGTGTTGAGAAAATTGAAAAATGCATACATGATACAACATGGAAAGTTTTTCTCAAATAATGCTAAACTGAGTACAACTGAGAGGGTTGGAAACGTCTCCTGGGGTGTGCAATGAAGACTGAGCTGTGGTGGTTCTAAGAAAGACTAGGTTGGTTTAACCTCCGACAATTCCCACCCTGGAATTCGCTGCTGACTCTTTTGACTAATGTGCCTACTCTAAGTATTTTTAAACTAAAACTTGAACAGTAGCTTCTTGACTTAGAATGCACCTATAGTACTGTTCTTACATAAAAAGAGCACTCTTGCAATGTTTATGTAACTGCAAAGGTTTAGCAAATGTCACTATTATGATGCTATTATGTGCTATTATGTGTAAAAATGGAAAATGTTGGAAATTGGTCTCCCTGCCGGAGGAACAATTTTTGGTTCTTTTGGGATAACCCTTTGACACTGGGCAATCGACTGGGTTGAAAGTTATTGCCACTGTACACAGTGAAGTGTACTGAAGTGTATTGAATTAATTCAATTGTACTTGAATCTGGTGCTTGGTGTCAATAAACTTCTTGTCTTGTCTCTAGTTGTCCTTAGTTTGTCCACATTGTTGGCCTTCTTTCTGTCCGTCCTTTTGTCCTTACAGTTTGTCCTTTCCCCTTTCTGTTGTCCTTGTTGTATGTTCTTCTTTTGTCATTCCTCGTCGTCCTACCTTTTGTCCTACTCTTTTGTCCTGCATGTTATCCATCCGTTTGTCCTTACTTTTGTCCCTTTGTTAGAGCGTCTGTGTAACCTTCTGTTTGTCTCATTGTGTTGTCCTTCCGTTAGTCCTTTCCATTGTCTATGTCCGCTTCTGTCCAATTGTCCGTCAAACCAGGACGTCCAGTTGGCGTCGTTTTTCTTTGGCGCTGGTTCCCGGATGAGGCGGAGACTGGAACCCTGTCGGGTGACCGCTAATGATTGGGACGATCGATCAGGCTGAAGGACGGAATGATGGGACGATCGCTACTGAGGAAGATGATACGCACGAGGAAGATGAGCACGACCGGGAGGAGGAGGAGGAGGAGGAGGAATAGGATAAGGAGGAGGAGTTGAAAGAGGAAGATGTAGAATAAGAGGAGGGATAACAGGAGGAATATGAGGAGGATGAGGCGGAGAAAAACGAGGGGGGAGAATAGAAAGAGGAGAAGTTGGAAGATGAGAACTAGGAGGATGAGGAAGAGGAACAGGAATTGCAGGAGGAGGAGGAATAGGGGAGGAAGAATTGCAGAAGGAAGATTAGGAATAGATAAAGGAGGAGGAACAGGAGGAGGAGGGGAGGGGAGGAGTGTGATGATGAGGAAGAGAAGGAAGAATGCAAAGAAGAGAATTAGGAAGATGAGAAGTAGAAAGTAGAGAGGAATGGGGTAAGAAGTAGGAATAGGAATAGTAAGAAGAGGAGGTTTGAGGAGGAGGAGGAAGAAGAAGAGCAGAAGACGAAGGAAGCGATGTGGTAAGAGGAGAAGGAGGAGGAGGAGGAGGAGGAGGAGGAAATTGTGAGGAATAAGGGTGAGAGAACGAGGGAGGATGGTAAAGAAACACAGGCACTCGATAAAGAGCCATCGAGAGAGGAAGACCGAGGAATAGGATGAACATGAGAATATGATGTTGAAGAGGAGCAGGAGGAGGAAGACTATGAGGAGGAAGAGGGCGAGGAGGACGAGGAGATGGAAGAATGAGGATCGGAGAGATAATGGAGGATAGAGAGATGAGGCTTGGTAGATTTCAGTAGCTGAATGAAAGATTGGAGGATGAAGAGGGAGAGGGAGAGGGAGAGGAGGAGGAGGAAAGATGAGGAAGAAGGATCGAGACAGTGGAAGCGGAGACCGCCTTTGATTGTGGACAAAGAAAGGCTATAATGACGATGGCACGGATCCTTGTCAGACTGCAGAAAGTACCTCAGATAGACAGACAGGCAGACAGACAGGCAGACAGGCAGACAAACAGACAGACAGAGACATAGATAGAGACACATCAGGATAAAGACAATTTGAGGTACACAGACAAATACGAAAGTAGAGGTAGGCAATGTGCATGGAGATATAGATATAGAGAGATAGAGAGAGACAAATATATCGACAAATCTCTCAGAGATTGAGTCACGTAGAGAGACAAAGATAGAGAGAGACAAAGACATTAAAAAACAAATAGAGACAGAGAGATACAAAGATACAGACAAATACATACGGAGAGAGAGAGGCAAAGATATGCACGGAAAAGAAGAGAACCAGGGAGAGAGACAGAGACTGGTGGGAATTGAGTAGAGGCGATTTATACGTTTTCACATACAATACAATACAATGATTATGTTCGTGTCTTCTATCAGTGGAGGACTAAATTCCTAATTTTGTGTGAATAACTAAGATGCTTAACTGAGTATTGCGTATGAATTGATATTGTACCAAAATTCGGGTTCGGGGGATCCGCCATCTTCTTCTTCAAGGTCTCTGCCCTCGGGCAGGTTCAGACGTATAATTGAGCCACTCCTCTCGACGGTGGGTTTCTTCCCTCAGTTTTCTCTATCCATCCGTCGAGGTCTTGCTCGTCCCACCTTATCTTACAAAATGTCAGTAAGGGTGAGAGCAAACTTTCTTAAAATGAAACGCATGAAGCAAATATATATAAGAAGGAAATTATTTATTAAGCGACATAGATCCTGTAAAAGATTTCTCAACGTATATATCTAAAAAAATAAAAGGTATTTCAACACAGTTCTTCAAAACTATAGGGCCTACATATAGGTAATAAACTGTAGCTAGTATACGATCATTGCCAGAAATTTCGAGGCTATTTAATACAGATTGTCCCCTTCTTTAAACAGTCTTTCGAGTGCCGTGGGCCCGTGGTTTATTCTTCTGTGAAATGGAAGATCGTTAATGTACGACCGAATAGATCAGTGATAGCCACTGCCTCTTTCCTTTCGCTATTGTAATACATTCTGTAAGGAAAAGCGAAGGGGCCGTCATCCTGCTGAAGACCAGTAAAATCCATGCGGTTACATTCAGAATCTAAAAGCTCGACTCTGTTGAAATGATTTGCTATCATTATGCGCCCATAGTTGTCAGCTTGACAAACACCCGTATATATACGTGAAGTGATGACTGGTATCGGCGTAGAACAGTGCCGTAAATGTTGATCTCCGTTAATTTCGTTTCACACTTGTCGTTATAGTCCAGGCAATGTAGAGTTAGACCTGGGCAAAATTGCTTCACAAGGTTTTTAAACGGTTTCCTGCTCAGGAACCATTGCTGAATAACATATCCAAAATCCCCCTAAATCCGACCACGGGAACACCCCAAAAAATGAATTTCAAAATGGCGGATTGGGGGTTTCATAAGAAATACCAATAATAATACCAATAATTTGCAGTTATACCTGGGCGAAATTGCTTCAGAAGCTTTTTAAACGGTTTCCTGCTCAGGAACCATTGCTGAATAACATATCCAAAATCCCCCTAAATTGGACCACGGGAACACCCCCAAAATGGCCAAATCCAACATGGCCGCCATCGACCATATTGGAAAATTCACCTTTTTGTTTTTTAGAGTACAGGCACGTGTAATACCTCTAATGTTACTGATTTCGGTATGTAGAATTCATTTCTGATATTGTTTTTGCCATTCGGGGTCATCTTCACATTGAAAGGTCATGGTCAAGGTCATGGTCAAGGTCATTTTTGACAGATTGGAAAGTTCACTTTTTTATTTTTTAGAGTATATGCACGTGTAATACCTCTAATATTACTGATTTCGGTATGTAGAATTCATTTGTGATTTTGTTTTTGCCATTCGGGGTCATCTTCACCTTGAAAGGTCATGGTCAAGGTCATTTTTGGAAGACTGGAATGTTCACCTTTTTTGTTTTTTAGAGTATATGCACGTGTAATACCTCTAATGTTACTGATTTTGATATGTAGAATTCATTTCTGATATTATTTTTGCCATTCGAGGTCATCTTCACCTTGAAGGGTCATGGTCAAGGTCGTTTTCTTACAGCGATGATGCAATCAAGCAAACTTTCCATCATTCGGTAAATGTATATTTTTATGTGTTGCTGTTCTTCACTGTGACCATATACACACAAATTGAGTTTCACATATTGAAATACACTTGTGGCTACTGACGAGGATTCTATGTCAATCTACATGTAGGGGAGATTGAACCTAGACTGGACCTCACCCACTGGCGTCAGAAGTCTACTCTTGCCACACATGTTGTGGTAGAGTTCATGTCTAAGATGCCACTAGCACAATTCCCTAATCTTGGTGTGGTCCTCGACAGATCATAACCTCAGCTTCACCCCTCTGCCAAAATGTAAAATTCATCCATCAGGTACTTGTCTCCTACATTGAGATGTCTCAGCTGTGGAAGCGATGTTGTTGCAGCAGCTGGAATAAGTGTTCACATTTTTTTAGATCTTAGACATGAAATCTACCACAACATGTGTGGCAAGTGTAGACTCCTGACGCCATTGGGTGAGGTCCAGTCTAGGCTCAATCTCCCCAACGAGTAGTGACTTGTTGGTGTGAGCTGGAAGATCACCATCGAACAGAGGAGATGCTGCGAGCAAATTGTGTGTATCTGCCTGAGGTCAAAGCCGTGCTCCTTAGCAATGTCCTTGTGCCGATGCGCCTCTGCCATATCCTTAGATGACAGGTCGTTCTTCTCCTTCTCCATTGTTAATGACATCTTCTGAGGATGAAGTCATGCTAATTTTCTTGGTCTTCTCAACTAATATCTTCTGCCTGTGTGAGCGGTAGGCATTCTGAAGGAAGTCAAGCAGGCTGGTAGCCACCTTTCGGTCAACATCCACCTTTGTGAGCAGGTGGTGCAGTTGCACGGGCACACTGGCTGTCACCGAGTATGGATTCTGCCGCTCTAGCACAAAGTCTAACAGCTTAGACAGGTTATGGTTAAATGTGAGACGGCGAGTGGTACTTAATGCATGCTGTAGATGGCATTCTGTGTGGCTTATGCGATGGTTAGAGGTGAGAGAGTTGAGAAGGCCGGTGATAGACCCGATCTCGTGGAATAAGAGCTCGAGCTCCGCTACATCAGTGTCGTTGTGTGGGGCTCCTGCCACATAGTGACCTCCAGGACCCTTCGACACTTGCTGGATGGTCTGCTCCACCTTCATGCCACCTCTGACAGCGCAGCACCCCTGAGCGATCCTGAACAAACCACTGGCTCATACAGAAGCTCGGATGTGTGGACTCCAACACTTTGATTTGTTCCAGATACCACGATCCATAATGTAGGAAGTTGATGCAGTCAAATTCTGCAAAGATTGGCATAGAATCCTTGACAGTAGAGCTCTGCAAGTATATTCCAGACTCTTTCTCTCTCGGATACTACAGCGTTCTTGATGACGGCGACCAACTGCAGCCAAACTCAAAAGAATTGGCAGAGCTCAGACTTGGTCTCGATTCCTCGAACTCCTTCTCAAATTCCTGGAAGTCCCGATGCAACACTTCCACTTCTCCAATCAGGGACTCAAACTGTTCAGGGCAACATTATTTTTTAGCCAGTGTAATTTTTCACTACCTGCAACAGTGCTGATGTAACCAAATGACCTTGACCATGACCCATTAATGTGAAGATGACCCCGAATGGCAAAAACAATATCAGAAATGAATTCTACATACCAAAATCAGTAACATTAAAGGTATTACACGTGCATATACTCTAAAAAACTAAAAAGGTGAACTTTCCAATCTGCCAAAAATGACCTTGACCATGACTTTTCAAGGTGAAGATGACCCCGAATGGCAAAAACAATATCAGAAATGAATTCTACATACCGAAATCAGTAACATTAGAGGTATTACACGTGCATATACTCTAAAAAATAAAAAGTGAACTTTCCAATCTGTCAAAAATGACCTTGACCATGACCTTGACCATGACCTTTCAAGGTGAAGATGACCCAGAATGGCAAAAACAATATCAGAAATGAATTCTACATACCGAAATCAGTAACATTAGAGGTATTACACGTGCCTGTACTCTAAAAAACAAAAAAAGGTGAATTTTCCAATATGGTCGATGGCGGCCATGTTGGATTTGGCCATTTTGGGGGTGTTCCCGTGGTCCGATTTTGGGGGATTTTGGATATGTTATTCAGCAATGGTTCCTGAGCAGGGAACCGTTTAAAAAGCCTCTGAAGCAATTTCGCCCAGGTATAACTGCAAATTATTGGTATTATTATTGGCATTTCTTATGAAACCCCCAATCCGCCATTTTGAAATTCATTTTTGGGGGTGTTCCCGTGGTCGGATTTAGGGGGATTTTGGATATGTTATTCAGCAATGGTTCCTGAGCAGGAAACCGTTTAAAAACCTTGTGAAGCAATTTTGCCCAGGTTCAAGGTATATTTGAGCTAGATTGCCTGGACTATTAGCAAAAACCAAGACAATGTTCCCATTTGATGCTGGAATTATGCTGTAGAATTGGGAAATATCTGGGGACAACCTTGTGTGATGCTGCAGGGAACCGTTGGCATCGTAAATGCTTAATACCGGGAGTTTGCTTCCTTGCTGCCTTGAAATGATTAAGCTACCGTTGGAAGTTACGGTAAGAGTAGGATTTGGCAGCCACGTGTCACTAATAAATGGTGAAATATTAAACTGGTGTTTATCATCTTTAGTAATGCGCAAGATTGAAAAGTACTCATATTTCTTATTGTTTAGTATGTACAGGCAGTTTGACAGGTTGCAAGAGGTTATGTACTTCGGCGATATTCCTGGTAGCGGGATGGCATCTTTCACCTCTGCGATATTGTTGCAGTCGTAAACATTGATGACATAGTTCTGACGGTATGGCTTGCAGAGCATAAATATTTCATCTTTCAAGGTAGTCATTTCGGCGATGTATATATTATGACACTGGAGCGGAGACTGATGCAAAATTTCCAAACGAACTGTCTTCTCATCTAAAACATTATTACTACTCAGTTACATAAATAGCCAAAAATAATTATATCAGATAAACGCATTTTCTCAAAAAAGGAAATACATTATCAAGTCCTATACGCGTGCATTTAGCCTATACGTGAAAACAAACTAGTTAGAAAACTGCCAGTATTGCGTGGTGTTCTGTTTCTAGTGCGAAGTAGAATATACAATAAACTTGAAGCTAAATTAAAATAAAGCTGAAATGTGAGCACGGATTTAGTAGAGATCGATCAACGAGTGTACACTATAGTTATCTGCGTCGAACGAGGAAATGCATTCTTCAAAATCAGGCTCAGCAACATCGGTGCAATGCTAAATAATACCACCCTGTATAAATCTAATGAAATACTGCATTAATCGTACATGTACACACAAAAGACCTCCGCGTACAGTTACGAGTAATCTTCCAGCATTCGTTGATGGAAACACCGTACAAAATTGCAACTAGAGTAGAAATATATTTTAAGATTTCAGCTCTTTAGCAAATTCAGCCAGATAGAGAAAAACTCAGTGGGAAGATCCAACAGCGAAGCAGCGGTCTGGCCAAACACCATAAACTGCCGAGGTTGAGAAAAAATCGCTAACACTTCTTTCTAACTTCAGACCGTAATTCTAAATTCAGGCTTTTGTTTATGCCACTCGTGAAATGAAGCTACTTTATCTATTTCATGAACTAACCAGAACCGTCTAGAACTCTGTGAACTTCGTTTCGAAAGAAGTCGGTCGTAAGGATGCTGCTCCATTGCGAACAGACAGTTCTAAGTCGCCTAATCACAAGATCAGCTTTTTCTTTCCACACACTTTTGGCCAGCTTCATACCCTTCACTTCCATAGCTACGGCTTTAACGAGGATACACTCAAGTAGCTCCATCGGTAGATCCTGCAGCTATAAGTAAAAGTTAAAAGGAATCACATATCTGCTTACACAGCTTAGAACTCCTCGGCATAAAATCAACAAATTGGAAGGACCTTTAAAGCCGATCCGAAGCATCACAGCAACCCAAAGAGATGGCACTTTTAAGCATCAGCTTACGTTGACAGGTTAGGCTCGCTTTAAACATGAGGACAAAATGGACGGCGCATTACAAGGTCTCCTCATATTCATTCTATACTTCACATCTGAACGGCATACCCAGAAGTTTGCCAGCGGGGACTACTAATGAAGGTCGTTTCTATTTACTTTGATTTTGCTATGAGCTTCGGGTGCAGAATCACATGAGGATTTTATTTATTATATATTTATTTCAGTGGTTTTATGTAGCGCCCCTTCAAGATTATCTACTCAGGAGCGCTCCCAGTCCAACCACGGTCAAACATAACAGTTTTAAGGCTAGAAAGAAACAAGGTAGGGTGACCTATTGGCGTTAATTGCAGTGCTAATGGGAGCCCATTCCAGGTCGCTGGGCCAGCCACAGAGAATGCACGGCTAATGTAACATAACGACCGATAGTCAACATTATCTCAGGACATGAAACATTTGATAAATAAGTTGCTGCCTTTGTGTGAAGTATGACTAGTTTTAAGTGCTATTGAGACCAATTGACTAGACCAAAAGCATGGAAAATTGGTCCAAAAACCACACTAAAATATGTATCTAAAAAGATTTGTGATTAGCATTTTAATGTAATTTAGCATACCGTTGTGTCACTCAACGAGGCGAGTTTTGCACGTTTAGCATTGTCATCTCCCTGGAATGCTGCTACAAGAGAAATAAATGCAATTATTTCCAAATACATAATTATAGGAGTCTACTTAAAAGTTTAATAATATGAGGTTATAATGTAGCTATGCAAAAAGCTGGTCGTCGGCTCGTATGCTGCGTGTACTTTACTGAATGTAAGCTTACATAAACGAAGAACAACTGTGTTAGGGATTCGCGACGTTTTTCTGGCTAACATCACTAAGTATCGTCGTAAAAACTGACCGAGTGATTGAAACAACTTACAACCATGGGCGTCCGAAGGGAGGCAAGGGGCAATTTCACCTCTGAATTTTACAAATATTTTACAAAGCTAAAATCTTTTGATTATTATGATTATTCCAACAGTCCCAGCACAATTTTCAATGCTAGAAACACTTAATTATTTAGGTAAGTCAGCTATTCTATGCAAAAACGCCATTTTGCTCCGCCTACCAAGATTTTTTGCTCCCCTAGACAATTTTGCCCCCACCCTAGAAATTTTTGCACCCCCACTAGAAACATTCCTGCGGACGTCCATGCTTGCAGCTATAGAGCGTACTAATAAAAAGTTTCTTGCATTGACTTACAAGCTGGGCCTTCATTTGCCTGCTCGTCGTTACAGAGTTCGGTTGCTTTTCGTTTCTTCGACATGGCATACGGGATGTAGTAGTTTCTGCAGATGAACTAACGTCGCTTTTTGCCACAATCAACATCAATATTGTAAGAAACACTTAGGCATATCGACTGTTGGTAAATGCTGAGCAAATCGATCGAGAATAATAATAAACTCGAGTGCGATTGCAAACCTAAACCGCTTAGACAAAAATTTGAAACGACCTGCCATGGGAAAGACAATTAAAACACAACCGAAGCTTTGACGCAAATAATACCGTACTGAAAACATATATTGTGACGTCATACAGGGGCCGGGATGTCCAACGCTTCTTATTATCTGATGAGCGCCATTGCGACGTCAAAGTCACAAAGTCACAAAGTCACAACAGTCACAAAGTACGAATGCAACCTTTCGTTTTGGCAAAACAAAGAGAAATAGCCTAAACGGTTAATTAAAGAGAACATCAGTCCAGTGTTCAATCTACATAATTGTCATTATTTTAGCGACGGGTTTAATGGCCACTGCAACAAAGCAGTGTGTTGGTAGAACGTCAACATATCGTCATTGTGCTGAGGTCTCAGCAGCCGCATTTTTGAACAGACCTCAGAGCGTTGTTTACCTTTATATTCAGGGCTGTAGTGGTAAAATTAGAGGAGAGTATACACGCTACGGATTAATTTTTCGAAACTAATTAGAGATGAGTACACGCTACCGGATAGTTTTCCGAAACTAGAGGCGAGTACAAATTAATTTTGTGAGGTAAGTATACGGTTTCTAGAGGTGAGTACATGCTTTATACCCGCGTACACCCTCGACTACAGCCTTGTTTATATTCCAGTTCAAACATTAACCCCACATTCCAATTAATTACGGGTTGCATTGTGAGAACGCCACCATTGGATCTGACCAATTCAGGGCGTTTCTTACTTCATTCATTCATATTTTAACATTTATATAGCGCCCCTTCAAGCGGGACTACTCAAAGGCGCTCTGATGGGAAGCCAGTTTTCGCGATGCAAGAGAGAAGAGAGAAAGAGGTTTACGATCGACTTGATGACTGGGTCCCAGCCTTGGACGGTATTTCGAATATAAAGCAGCCATAGAAATTAATTACACAGTTAATTAAAGGGTAAATGATACAATCAACAAAATCTCGAAGAATATCTGAATCTATTCTTCCAAAATAGTAAAAATGTTGCTCTCAAAATCAATAGCTACATGTAGCATTGTCACGGCCTTGCTACAGTGTTGTTGTTGATCATGTGGCGCCAATCCTGAACTAATTCATTGAGCGCAATAGTATTGTGTATCGTTCTTAAACTGGGTTCATGCATACATACATAATTTTATACATACATACATGCATACATACATACATACATACATACATACATACATACATACATACATACATACATACATACATACATACATGCATACATACATACATACATACATACATACATACATACATACACACACACATGAATACATATATACAATTATACATAAATAAATACATACAACCATAAATATGTGCATGCATACACATACATACATACATACATACATACATACATACATACATACATACATACATACATACATACATACATTCATACATTCATACCTACAAGCATAAATACATGCATACATGCATACATACATACATACATACATATGTAAATACATATATATAAATACATACATACATATGTACGTACATACCTACAGGCAAATATGCATACAAACATGCGTGTGTACATAAAGTGAACGGTTTAAATGATATAGCGCCGTTATTTTCCCTCTCTGGCGTCAATCAGATTCTGCCAAAGTTCTGGCATCGCTCAGAAATGAGATGACATTCAGACAATTCGACGTCTTTGGGTTTCTTCCAATGTAACATCGGTTGCTGCAGCTGGTGGCTCTGTTGAGAAATCCATGTCTCGTTCTACGACTGCTGAGGACGAGGAGGAGGAGGAGGAAGAGGAAGCGGAGGAAACCGTTGATGAGGATGCTGAGAAGGAGGAAGGGGAGGAGTATGAGGAGGAGGAGGATGCTGATGAGGAGGAGGATGACGGCGAAGAGGAGGACGATGGCGATGATGGGGAAGAGGAGGAGGAGCAGTTTGAGGAGGGACAGGCGGCTGATGTTGATAGGTTGGAAGAGTCGACGTCATTCAACCGTGACGTATTCCATATTCTCTTTGCAGTGTCAAAATCGCTGCCAGCGCCTGAGTTCCTGCTTAAGCAAAACAAACGCATTTGAGTTCAGCGCTCAGCAATCGCTCTATAAGCGCTAGCACTATGGCCTACTAAGGAAACGTTGACTTCTATTGCGCCACCTGAGGTTGAACTGTGGCGCTACATTAAAGGCTCGATGGATTTACCTGACAGAGTCGAATCATAATGTAATGTAGATGTAATGTTAATGTAATGTCAATGTAATGGCAAAGATGTTAACGTTATTTTAATGTAATGTCAAATGTAAAATTGATGTGATGATAATGTAATGTCGATGTGATGTTAATGTAATGTCAGTGTGATGTCGATGTAATGTTAATGTAATGTCAGTGTGATGTCGATGTAATGTTAATGTAATGCTAATGTAATTACGATTGCTATACTATAATGTGGAAAAACTGGACTCGTATTGGTAAGACAATGGACCACGAAGCCTTCCCTCCAATAGAAAACTAGATTTAGGCAAGTTTAGTCTGGACTAAACCAGACCGGTTTAGTCCTGACTAAACAAGACCGGTTTAGTCCTGACTAAACCAGACCGGTTTAGTCCAGACTAAACCAGACCGTTTTAGTCCTGACTAAACGAGATCAGCTAAGATGAGATTGGTTTAGATGAGGAGAGATTACATTACGATTACATTGCATCGACCTATTTGTGAGTTGGCGATCGATCGATTTCAGTGGACGCAGATTCATCTTCTAACGGAAGCTGAACACGTACATCCAGACGACACTCATGACGTTGATCGAAAACCACCGACGGCAGAAGGCAGGCAGGCAGGCAGGCAGGCAGGCAGGCAGGCAGGCAGGCAGGCAGGCAGGCAGGCAGGCAGGCAGGCAGGCAGGCAGGCAGGCAGGCAGACAGACAGACAGACAGATAGGCAGCAGACAGACAGACAGACAGGCAGGCAGGCAGATAGGAAGGCAAGCAAATAGGCAGGCAGGCAGATAGGCAGACAGATAGGCAGGCAGATAGGCAGACAGGCAGATAGGCAGGCAGGCAGGCAAGCAAATAGGCAGGCAGGCAGATAGGCAGGCAGGTAGGCAGGCAGGCAGGTAGGCAGGCAAGCAGATACGTAGTAAGGAAGAAAGGCGGGCAGACAGACAGGTAGAGAGGCAGGCATGCAAGCAGTTGTCAGAGACACAGGCAAGCTGATAAACAAGCAGGCAGATAGAGACAGGCAGGTAGGCATCAGTCAGATGTAGTGGCAGGACAGCAGACAATGTTGCTGGAAGACAAAGAGATGGATGAAGAGACAGAGACAGAGAGACGGATACTGAGACAGGTAGACAGAGGCCAGACGTAGAGATTTATGCGCAGGCAGCGATAGACAGGGCCATGCAATAAGCTCGAAGGAGGCTAGCAGAGAGATGAGGTAATAAGAAAATGATAGAGGAAGGGATTTGGAGCAGACACAGAGTAACACAAAGAGAGAAACTCACAAAGACATAGAGATAGAAGGAGTGATAGATAGGCAGGGTGGGAGGGAGAGAGAGAGAGAGAGAGAGAGAGAGAGAGAGAGAGAGAGAGAGAGAGAGAGAGAGAGAGAGAGAGAGAGAGAGAGAGAGAGAGAGAGAGAGAGAGAGAGAGAGAGAGAGAGAGAGAGAGAGAGAGAGAGAGAGGGAAGGAAGGAGTGACGGGAAAAGAATAAATGGCGCCAGGAAGCGGCGTGTTATATGACGAAGGCCGGGACAAAGGGAGAGATATGGAAGGAGACAAACCAACAGATGCAACAGGACAGGGAGGGAACAGGCAATGGGATGCAGTGATACAAAGAGAGAGAGAGAGAGAGAGACATATAGATAGATAGATAGATAGATAGATAGATAGATAGATAGATAGACAGATAGATAGATAGATAGATAGATAGATAGATAGATAGATAGATAGATAGATAGATAGATAGATAGATAGATAGATAGATAGATAGATAGATAGATAGATAGATAGATAGATAGATAGATAGATAGATAGATAGATAGATACAGAGACAGACGTAGACAGACAGACACAGACAGAGACAGACAGAGATACAGGAATGAGCCTGGTATGGTCAGGAGAAACCTCTTAAGATCGCAGACCGCGTGTAGGTAGAGGTACACTTGGATCCTTTGTAATTGAAAACGACTTTGACGGATCGATGTCCGACGCGCACACACTTATACACACGTAGATACAAACACATACAAACATACCCTTACACACACAAACACACACCAACCCCTACACACACACGCATGTAAAATAAAAACACACATACACACGAACAGACACAAGCAACATACACACGCGCGCATAAGCATACTCACACATACACAAACACATACAAATAAACAAACACAGACATATACACACATATACACACAGACTCAGCTATACAGGTCACGCTGTCTGTCTGTCTGTCTGTCTGTCTGTCTGTCTGTCTGTCTGCGTGTCTGTCTTTTGTGTGTCTCTGTTTGTCTGCGTGTGTCCGCGTGTCATTTCGATGGATCGATGATCAGCGAAAACACTCAACACAAACACACGCATACAGGAGCAGACGCAGACATACAGATGTTCGCTTTCTTGTGCGTCTGCTTATCTCTCTATGCGTCTGCGTGCGTCTGTGTGTCTGTGTGTGTGTGTGTCTTCGTGTCTGTCTGTGTAAATCTATGACCATTGGAAGACGAAGTATATGTACGTCCTTATCTGATAATGTAGCGCCTGAAGAACTGCCAATAACAAAGATAGTGCTGCCCCACACCGCAAACATCGCGGACTATACTTGAAGCCTGCACATTATGCTACACTTATATAGCCCCTATGTAAACATTAAAAGTCCATACATAGATATATATGCATATATACTCTGTACATATCGATAGATAAGAGATATGATATGCTCTACATAAACATGTAGAATCAATTTGAAATACTATTTGTGCAGCACAGTCAGAAAATGTCGAAGAAAAACATTCGCTTTATTTTCATGCAAATAAAGCTTTAAAAATACCAATTTATCTAGGCCCTGAATGTACAGTATGTATGTATGTATTTATGTATGTATGTATATATGTATGTATGTATGCATGTATGTATGTATATACATGAATATATACATGTATATATGTTTGTATGTGTGTGCATACTGTACAGACAGGGCCGAGATACATGGGCATTTTTAAAGCTTTATTTGCATGAAAATAAAGCGAAAGTTTTTCTTTGACATTTTCTGACTGTGTTGTACAAATAGTATTTCATATTCATTCTACCTGTTTATGTAGAGCATATCATAGCATATCATATCTCTTATAAATCGATATGTATGGAGTATATATGCACACACACACACACACACACACACGCACGCACGCACGCACGCACGCACGCACGCACGCACGCACACACACACACACACATATATATATATATATATGTATGCTTATACAGGGGCTATATAAGTGTAGCATAATGTGCAGGTTTCAAGTAGTCCGCGATGTTTGCCGGTGTGTGTGTATGTATGTATGCATGTATGTATCTATGTATACACATACGCACATACATGCATACTTACATACATGTATTCATGTTTATACATACATATATACATAAATACCTACATGCATACATACATACATATATACATATATACATAAATACATACATACAGTCATGCATACATACATACACAGTCAGGGGTTGGAGGGGCAACAAAAAGCACGAACTAACCTTTCTGCTGATGTAAATGGAAAAGAATTGCTATAATTATATGCGCTGAGGTATTCCATACAGGTCGCAGAAATCTCGGTCAAGTCATCAATGTAGGTCGGGGCATTCTATCAAGGTCGCGAAAATCTGGGTCGAGACGTAAATGTAGGTCACGAAAATTTTGGCCGAGTCAGCAATGCAGGTCGAGGTATTCCATGTAGATCGTGAAATTCTAGGTCGAGGCACCAATGTAGGTTACGGAAATCTAGGTCGAGGAATTCTACAGAGGCTACGGAAATCTTTCGAGTCATCAACGTAGGTCGTGGAAATCTAGGTCGAGTCACGGTGCCACCTATTTTAGATCGAGGTATTTGGCCACTGTAATCTTACACTACGCAGTTGGTAGTTGCTTAAAGGCGTGGAAACCATTCAAGTGGAAAGAGAATCTGTGAAAGAAGTTGGGTCAGGTTTGATTCCGAGCCGAAATCCACATTCCAGACAAGTAGGTAAGCAGACGGCTAAGAAGGTTAGTGCTCGACATTGAAGAGAAGGAGTAAGGGTTCGATGCATGGAATTTGTATTCTACTTCTAAATCGGGTAAATAGGTCGGAATACTGCATAAGTAGGTCACGGTCTGACTTTCACGGGTCGAGGCACTCATTGCTTTCTAGGTCAAGGCATCCGTATCTAGGCCGGGAGTTTGCTTTCTAGGTCAAGGCATCCGTATGATCTGGGTCGGACTATCTGCTATAGGTGCCTGTGCTCTCCCAGCAGTAGAGCCTCGTCCTCAGAACTATCCTTCAGTTTCTCCAGCGTAGTCCTTCCTCCCGGAAGCGTCCGCTGCGCATGCGCCGTGCAGCTGTTTCCGGTGGCCGCAAGGGAGGAGGCTCCCCGTCCGTGATTGGCGGTCACGTGACGTCGGTTGTAACGGTTTTTGCAGTAGTGTCGCTTTTGGACGACGGATTGTCCGCCATTTCCCAGGTCGATCTCCTCCATGCAGTCGTCGTGTGCGGCGCTGTCGGCGTTCGGCTTCAACCGGAAGGTGTTCGTCCGTTCCTCCTCGTCGCACCGGATGTCGACCATGCTGCCGTTGACGTTGAACGTGAACACCAGAGGGCGACGGGTGGCGCCGCCGCCGCCTTGCGGAGGGTTTTTCGACGCATTTCCGGTTTTCTGAACGGTTGATGTTTTCGATTGAGAGTTAGAGTTGCCCCTCGACGACGCCGATACCCCCTTCCGGCGAACTCCCACTTCCGGTTCGTCGCTTTCCTCGGAACCCGGATGTACCTGCGAATACTGGACGAAGAGATTCATGTGCTGTGGAACGCCAGATGTCGGCGCCGCTGTCCCGTTCGGTTGACGTGAGGGGGCGCCACTTGGCTCACCGGAAGTCGGCAGGAGATGGAGGGTGTCGTGGTTGCCCCCCGCCGTCGTCTGGAGCTTATCGTTGAGCTCGGCTTGTCTGCGACGGTACTGATGGCCCCTCTGACAGTGGAACCTCAGGAAGGAGATGACGATCAGACTTAGTAGAACGACGGTGAATATGAGGTAGGGAAGCCAGAGCAGAATGGAGGCGAACGCCGAGGCTGATGATGACGTAGATGATGACATCGAAGGAGAATGAGGAACAAGAGTTACCGCCAACCAATCCTCTTCCGCCTTCTGCGTCGAATCGATCGCAGCGTCACTCGGTAACCACGGCGACGGATCGGATTCCTCGTTGCTAGGAGACGACGTCGTCAGGGAAACGGAAATCATCGAAGCAACACAACGCGAACCATCGGAAGAGGGCGCTCGCCGTCCGTCGCCCTCTGGCGTCAGAATTCTGCAGCCAGAGCCTCGTTGTCGTTGTCTTCGATTTGACGTCGTCTGCTTCGCCTCGTTTTCGTTCGACGACCTCGTTTTCTCTTTCTGAGCCTCGTTCTGCGTGTTGACTAGGCTCTCTTATCGTTTTCAATTTATTTCTGAGTGACAGCCTCGTCTTCAGTTTTGTCTGCCTCGTACTCGCTATGAAAGCCTCGTTTTGAGTCTAACTGCCTCGTTGCTGATTATCGCTAGCCTCGTTTTAAGTTCAGCAGCCTCGTTTCTGCCTATCGATGGCCTCGTTTTGAGTTGAGCAGCCTCGTTTCTAACTATTAATAGCCTCGTTTTGAGTTGAGCTGCCTCGTTTCTACCTATAAATAGCCACGTTTTGATTCGAGCCGCCTCGTTTCTAACTAATAATGGCCTCGTTTTGAGTCAAGCTGCCTCGTTTCTACCTATTAATAGCCTCGTTTTGATTTGAGCAACCTCGTTTCTAACTATTAATAGCCTCGATTTGAGTCAAGCAGCCTCGTGTCTAACTATTAATATCTTCGTTTTGAATAGAGCAGCCGCGTTTCTAACTATTAATAGCCTAGATTTGAGTCAAGCAGCCTCGTGTCTAACTATTAATATCTTCGTTTTGAATAGAGCAGCCGCGTTTCTAACTATTAATAGCCTAGATTTTAGTCAAGCAGCCTCGTGTCTAACTATTAATAGCTTCGTTTTGAGTCGAGCACTGAACCAATCTTTAATCTCGTATATACAGATTGGTTTAGTGGTTTAGTTTGAGATGTCAATCACGACCTGTCAGACGCGAGCGACGAATTCCCCGAAACTCTGTCGCCGTATCCGCAAAATCGATGCTTTTCATTAGTTCTGATTATCAATCCGTAAGTGACGTGAATGACTGAAATCCGAAAAGCTCGTCCACTGATCGCAACTCGTTACGTGGCTCCAATATGGCGGACGCGAAAGAGTACACAGACAGACATACAGAGAGGCAGATAGACACAGACAGACGGACATAGTAGATGGCGGAACGTGGACGTTCCGTAATCGTGGTCTATGTTTTTCGCTGCAGTCGAAAGTAGTCCCTTATCCGCCGATCGTCGGTCGATATCGCTACGCATCTGTGCGTGTCGCTAGATGGCTTCTTTGGCGGGCTTTTCGTGTTTCCGGTTGTGAAGCCAACCGAGCGAATAGCTGAGGCGGAGACGCGACGCCGGATATCCGGTCCACGATATCATGGCCGTCGATCGAACTTCTGGTCTGCGAGTTTCACGAAATGTTGTCGCCAGAGGTAGCTGTTGCGCGGAAGAAAGCGCCATCTTGCCATTGGAGTGATCATTGTTCGATTGTTTGGGTTGATCTCGGATCCAATGACGATCACGAATCGATCATACTGCAACGTATAGCAAATTGAAGAGATAGATAACCATTGATGACTCTTTGTTGAGCGTGTCGAAGATGATGGCCCCTTACATATTATACGTGATATTAAACATATTACAATAAAAAGTTCTTCTATTATTGATGAGTGATCTCT
>OY744607.1:5238818-5271318 GCA_963556255.1 Allolobophora icterica | reverse complement strand
AATTACGTCGTGGATTTGCTGCAGACGATACATAATAAGCGATCGATCTAACAAGGGACACGTGTAAGGCTGGAACGGAATCACGGCGATGATGATGACGTGTGTATGGAACGCCGATGATAAATTTATATTGGCTGTTCGTGGACTGAGTCCGCTGAGCATAAGACAAATGAATCTGTTCTCGTTACGGATTTTCTGTTTAGATGGGGATTGGATTAATTTGGGGTTTGAATGGTGTCCCATTG
The DNA here is from genome assembly GCA_963556255.1 of Allolobophora icterica. Taxonomy (NCBI): domain Eukaryota; kingdom Metazoa; phylum Annelida; class Clitellata; order Crassiclitellata; family Lumbricidae; genus Allolobophora; species Allolobophora icterica. Next base: position 5,271,073 of record OY744607.1, on the reverse strand, counting down.
GGTGATTCTGGGGTGTGGAACGGTGGTCGATTGGTTAGTGCGTTCTACCTGTAACGCGGAGAGTACGGGTTCAATCCTCCAGTCAGGGACCTGAGCAAGTCTTTGACTCACAAATACTCAGCGCTATCGATGTTCTGTCGTATGGTCGTGCTCACTTCTGAGCTTTGGAAGGAGGATTGCAATATCATTTGCAGTTGTATTGCATTGTATAAATACAAATGTATTTTGCCGATGATGATTTTGGGTGATGATTATGAGGATGATGATCTTGGGGTTTATTATAGGGTAATGATTTGGGATTGATTATAGGATTATTTTGTAGTTATCGGATGATGATTTTGGATTTGATTATGGGATGATGATTATGGAGATGATAATGTGACTTTATCTAACTATCTATCTATCTAAAACATTTATATAGCGCCCCTTCAAGGAATCTATTCAGAGGCACTCCCGACCCAGGCCCAGTCAAAAAGAAATGTCTTAAGGAGACTGTAAAAGGAACCAGAGAAATCCCTATAGGAAGGGAGCGAATTTTAAGAGGTAGATCGTTCCAAACGGCAGAACCAACCACCGAGAATGCCCTACGCTGTGCTATGGCGGTACGAGCGTAAGGTTGATTACAGAATGATGATTTCCTTCCATGAAACCGAACCTGCCTTGAGACTTCGCGTTTTCTCCTCTCACGTAGCTTTAAATTTAAACACCAGTCGACGTATACCCGTTTAATTGTGTACTTGTCTGACCCTTGGATCTTGACCTGAAACCGAACCTGCCTCATATCCTGCCTATTGATTCTATTTCTACCGAGCACTTATGAAGAAACTGGTTCCTGCGACTCCTACTGGATTACGATAGAGTGCTCGCCTTAGACACCTTTAAAATGATATTAAGCGTTGCTATAATTATTAGCTTGAGACCACAGGACAGATGATTAATACCAGATACAGGCAACCACCATGCCGACAACGATGGACGCGCACTAATAAAAGCCTACTATAATTTATATATTTTATTACACATACTAGTAAGAATAAGTGATTGTAACTATAACAGAGATCTCTCTCCTAGATGCCTTTATTTGACAATGTAGTAGTAGTAGTAGTTTAAGTTTAACGAAACTGTGATAAAAAAATCATTATCGTCGCCCTCCTTTTTTATCCAAGAGTACGAGCAGTGGTGGAGTTATTTGAGAATGTCATGAATGAGTTTGTATATAAACTGTAGAACCCTGCATATGATTGCTTATAGCGCTCGCCTTAGACACCTTTAAAACAGCTTTCACTACTGCTATATAAGTATGGTCTACACGAGGCGATTAATAAGAGCGCTGTCTTTTCGACACCTTTATTTAAAAGATTTATATATATATAAGTACTGGACACTAGACAATTGGATCAAACTGCGACACTGTAACTGCCAGGCAGTACCAGTCCCAAGCCTGAATAAAGGAGGAGGGCAACGCCAATCATTTTAGTTGTCCCACAGTGTCGTTAAATTGAAACTTCTACTACAATTGGTCGCGTCCTCGCATTAGACACCTTTAAAACGTTGTCAACCATTGCTATATAAGGATGGGCCACGACATACATCGATGTAGTGTTTAGGACTATTCTGAGCTTGAGGTCGAAGAATGGTTTCCTTGTACAAGAAACCACGCATAGAAATTAAGAGCCCCTCTTATAGGCGCCTTGTACTGAGGTCCTGAGTGGGTGTCTATATAACCTAATGGTGGGACACGGTATACCGATTGGTTAGAGCACTCGCCTTGTAACGAGGGGAGTTCGAGTAAGAGCATACTACACTGAGGAAGTCCTTCACACACAATTGCTCAACGCCATCGATCGATGCCTTAGTCATCAGATAGTGGCGCTTGATAAATTAATAATAGTAAATTATAAAAAAGTAGCAGTAGTAATAGCAGTAGTAATAGCAGCAGTAGCAGCAGCAGCAGCAGCAGCAGCAGCAGCAGTAGTAGTAGTAGTAGTAATAGTAGTAGTAGTAGTAGTAGTAATAGTAGTAGTAGTAGTAGTAATAGTAGTAGTAGTAGTAGTAGTAGTAGTAGTAGTAGTAGTAGTAGTAGTAGTAGAAGTAGTAGTAGTAGTAGTAGTAGTAGTAGTAGTAGTAGTAGTAATAGTAGTAGTAGTAGTAGTAGTAGTAGTAGTAGTAGTAGTAGTAGTAGTAGTAGTAGTAGTAGTAGTAGTAGTAATAGTAGTAGTAGTAGTAGTAGTAGTAGTAGTAGTAGTAGTAGTAGTAGAAGTAGTAGTAGTAGTAGTAGTAGTAGTAGTAGTAGTAGTAGTAGTAGTAGTAGTAGTAGTAGTAGTAGTAGTAGTAGTAGTAGTAGTAGTAGTAGTAGTAGTAGTAGTAGTAGTAGTAGTAGTAGTAGTAGTAGTAGTAGTAGTAGTAGTAGTAGTAGTAGTAGTAGTAGTAGTAGTAGTAGTAGTAGTAGTAGTAGTAGTAGTAGTAGTAGTAGTAGTAATAATAACAATAATAACAACAATAATAATAATAGTAATAATAATAATAGTAATAATAATAATAATAATAATAATAATAATAATAATAATAATTATAATCCTGAGGGATCACTGATACCTCGGGTAAAAATTTAAAAAAAAATAATAATAAAAGTAGCAGAAGTAATAGTAGTAGCTGTAGTAGCAGTAATAGTAGTAGTAGTAGTAGTAGTAGTAGTAGTAGTAGTAGTAGTAGTAGTAGTAGTAGCAGTAGTAGTAGTAGTAGTAGTAGTAGTAATAATAGTAATAATAATAATAATAATAATTATAATAATAATAATAATTATAATAATAATAATTATAATAATCATGATAATAATAATAATAATCCTTAGGGATCACTGATACCTCAGGTAAAAATTTAAAAATAAAATAATAATTATAATAAAAGTAGCAGTAGTACTAGTAGTAGCAGCAGTAGTAGTAGTAGTTGTTATAGTAGTAGTAGTAGTAGTAGTAGCAGCAGCAGCAGTAGTAGTAGTAGTAGTAGTAGTAGTAGTAGCAGCAGCAGCAGCAGCAGCAGCAGCAGCAGCAGCAGCAGCAGCAGCAGCAGCAGTAGTGGTAATCTTATGGCTTGATTGAAGCGTTGTATAGATCGAGAGATTACGATTACGAGCAACAGTTGGAAGGTTGGAGATTGCTTTCCCTCTGCTTACAACTCAGTCAGAATCTCGTGTTCTACAGTGATGGATTTCAAGGTACAGAGGCAGGCAGTCTTCCTCATCTGCCTCTGAATCGATCATTGATTTTTCGTTCCGTCTCGAAGGACTGACCTAATTAATTTCGGACGAAAAATAATAATAATAATTTCTCGATTGATTTATGAAACGAAATTGCCTGACATACGGCTCATTACGCACGTCATGTTAGCGCTAGAAAATTACCAGAAGAATCGATGAGTTCTTTGGGGAACAAAAGGGTAGAGCAAAGGAGAAAAGCATTGAGGGACGGATAGAGGGTTGTCATGGAAGAATACATTGGGGAGAGGGTAATCATATAGTCGTAATCGTAGGCCTACAATATCGGGATTATATAACCCCAAATCGTGATCTCGAAACAGTACACCCCAACTCGTAATCTTGTGATTATACAAGCCCCAAATCGTAATCTTATCGTAGATTATACTGCCCCAAATCGTAATCTTAATTGATCTCGTCATTATAATTATACCCCAAATCGTAATCTGGAGATAATACAGCCCCCAAGGAAAGCTAAGTGACGGGAACTAGCTTATTCACAGGCGCTCAGTCAAAACAAAATTGCTAGGCAGGTAAGGTCGAACTCGTTTCCAGGTCAAGGTCTAAAGTGGTCAGGCAGGCAGGGAGACAGTCAGATGACTAAGGTGGATGGGGTTGGAATTGTAGAGGCAAGAGAGCCAAGGGGAAAGAGGAGGGATCGCGATGGGATTTGTGGAAAAGGAATGTAGAGTTGCAATACCGACACCCAACCTCGAAGAAGCTCGCTACTAAACGATGCCTTAGAAACCGTCGTAGTCACATTAATTAATTAAGTAATTAATTAATTACCTAAATGCCATCATCTCTCCGTTCTTCTGCCTTTCGTTGCCCCACTTTCCTCCATCCATATTACGGATTATGATTTATGATCATGATTCGTGAATATGATTCATGACTCATTGTTGTTGTTATCATGATCATGATCATAGTTGTGATCACAATCAAAATCATGATTATGAATGTGATCATTGATTACGGATCATTATGCTTTGTCTGCCGTAGCCCACTTTCCTCCGGCCTTAGTACAGGCTTACGATTTGTGAATACGATTATGATTTAGTGTTGTGTGAGGCAACCTTCGTCTGATGATAACAGAGCTATGGAAGTCAGGAGATCAGACTAGGTTATCTCCCTCCTCACCCTATCCCTGCCCCCGTCTGTCCCTCCAATTCTTCTGTCCATCCGTCCGTCCGTCCGTCCGTCCCTCCCCACCCCATCCCTGTCCCCGTCCATCCGACCCTCGCCACCACATTCCTCCGTCCGTCCGACCCTTCCTGCTCACCTTATTCCTCCGTCCGTCCGACCCTTCCTCCTCACCTTATTCCTCCGTCCGTCCGACCCTTCCTCCTCACCTCATTCCTTCGTCCGTCCGTCCCTCCTCACCCTATTCCTCCGTCCGTCCGTCCGTCCCCACCCATCTCTGCTTCCCTGCCTCCGTCCATGCCCACCCCATTCCTCCTTCCCTGCGTCCTTCCGAGCCAGCGATGTTCTTACCTGAGCGCGTTCGTCCTCATAAAAATTCCGTTGGTCTTTGATCAGACGCTGCACCTGTTCGCAGCACCAGCACCGACAACAGCACCAGCACCATCTCTCGCAGACGTAGCAAAAGACGAACAGGAATCGCGCTATCCATCAACGGTAGCGATCAAAGACTACACGATCAGCTGCAACCGGCAGCCACGGAGGACGACTGCAGAGCCTGGCAATCCACGAGACACACACGCAACGACGCACCCACCAACCCACCCGCAGCAGCAGCAGCAGCAGCAGCAGCAGCAGCGGCAGCAGCAGCAGCAGCAGCAGCCGAGCAGTCCATGATCTCATCTCTTTTGCACTGGCGATTGCGTCTATTAATAACCGGCGCCGATTTCGACTCAAGATGGCGACAGTGTCGAAAGCGGTCTTTTGCACCGGGTGCCGTAAGAATGACGATTATCGAACGTGTATTACGACCCTTGACCCTAATTCCCCCACTCCGCTCAATGTGCAGTCCCCCTTCGATGTAGATTCCTGTTTGTATGTAGGCCCACAAGCGAACGTGTATCGATATCGACGGGTACTGAGACGAGAGGAAGCTGGAGGGAGAGAAAGAGGCAGGGAGGGAATGAGCGGAGGGGTGCGTTGGAAGGCGTATACGAAAGGCTGGAAGGACTCTGTTCGTCTGTGTTTGTGTCTGTGTCTGTCTGTCTGTCTGTCTGTCTGTCTGTCTGTCTATCTGTCTGTTTGTCTGACTGTCTGTGTGTGTGTGTGTCTGTCTGTCTGTCTGTCTGTCTGTCTGTCTGTCTGTATGTCTGTCTGTCTGTCTGTCTGTCTGTCTGTATGTCTGTCTGTCTGTCTGTCTGTCTGTCACCCTCCCTCAGATAGTCAGAGGAAAGAGAAAATCAATGACTGACGCTTTGGAAAATGGCGGAACACGTCTGATAAAGACAGGAGACGCCTCTGTCTGTTTTTCGTCTCTGTATGTATGGCTGTCTGTATGTGTATGTCTGTCTGTATGTCTGTGGCATCTTAGCACTGGATTTGATGGGAGACGAACGCAGGCGCCGCTCAGTCCAGTCAGGCGGATTATCACCTGCGAAAATAAATCCATATCTCTATGTCTCTGCCTCTCTGTCTCTGTCTGTCTGTCTGTCTCTGTGTCTCTGTCTCTGTCTGTCTGTCTGTCTGGCTCTGTCTCTCTGTGTCTCTCTCTGTGTCTCTCTCTGTGTCTCCCTGTGTCTCTCTCTATGTCTCTGTCTGTCTGTCTGTCTGTCTGTCTGTCTGTCTGTCTGTCTGTCTGTCTGTCTGTCTGTCTCTCTCTCTCTCTGTCGCGCTTCTCTGTCTCTCTTTGTCAGCCCTTATGCGCCTATGTTTGCATCTGTGCCGTTCATCCCTCTTCTCTTTCTCGCCCTCTCTCTCTGTGTCACTCTGTATTGCTCTCTGTGTCTCTCTCTGTGTCTCCGCCTCTCTGCCTCTTGTTTTCTGTCCAGGGTTAATTAACAGCGACAGTAGTCAGTCCCAACAATTGGGGCAAGTGTACACCCTCCGCCCCCCCCCATACCTCAGAAAAAATGATACATGACTGCTACATGAAGACTTATCATAACAAAGACTAGCAGCGAAAAGAGTGCCTCCAGAATTAACCTTTATCATCCCAGATACTGAAATTGTTATGTAATCACTTCTGAATTTAGTTATGATGCAGTTTACAACCTATTTAGGGGCATTCATTAGTAAAAGTAATTTATTTTCAGTTCATATAAGAATTTTGCATATGTTCCCAAAGTGGAACGTTGGGTCACTTTGCCTATCATAAGCACCATGCATAAGTTAAAATGTAACTTCTTCAAAATAATGCAGTTTTGCAATGTCCAAAAGTTGTGATTCACAAAATGTTAATATTTCATTTAACTAAAACAGTTTCAGTAGAATTAGACACTGAAAAGTCGACTGTGTTCCGTGGTATGGTACGTTTCAAAGCACAGTTCATGGAGCCGGTTATTGCATTTCCACACTTCTTCCGAGTGTTGCTGCGGCAGTAGGCGCATCTACGTTGTGTTGTGGACTCGCTGAAATGGTTCAGTCCATCATATTGGAGCAGCGCAAGCACCAGTGCCACGTCAACGACTGCTCTTCCAGAGCTCTTCCAGAGCAGTCGTTGACGAGGCATACCCTTCAGCAAGCCGCAAACCACATCGCGTGGAAACAGGGGGCTCTTACGGCCTCTCATATTCGCTGGGGTTCTGTTGAGAGGCCAGACACAGTGCTATCGATTATCTTATGCACCACAGTCTAAATGGAGCGGGTACCTAGCGATCAAGGAGCCGTTGGGCCTGACCAGATCCGACGGGAAGAGACTGGACGGCCAGACTCTAATCCCTTGGAGTGACGGACGCCCTCTGATATGAGACGCGACCGTGGTGTATACGTGGCCGCATCATATCTCCCTGAGACAGCGATCGCGGCCAGGGGAGCAGTGAAAAGGGGGCCACGGCCCACAAGGAAGCACACTATTCAAAATTCCAGATGAGATACACCTTCGTGCCGATCGCCGTGGAAATACTGGGCCCCACCAATGGAGGAGGTCTCGCCCTCGTTTCCAAAATCGGCCGCCGGTTGACAAGAACCAATGGCGACGCCCGTGAGACAGACTTCCTCTTCCAGAGTATGTCGATAAAATTTTATTGTTACAATACAGTGGCATACCAGGGCACCTTGTCGGAGCTGCCCGGGATTGACGACAGGCGGGCCCATCCAAGCTGGACCTAACTAAACGTCGTGAAAACAGATTTTATTACACTAATAGTTATAACATAATAATAATGATAAATAAAATAATAATAATAATAATAATGATAATAATAATAATAATAATAATAATAATAATAATAATAATAATAATAATAATAGGCCTAATAATAATAATAAATAATAAAATAATAATAATAACAGCAGCAATCACAACTACAATAAATGTAATTGTGGAGTTATAGAATGCAATTTTCAGTGGCAACGCAAAATAATGGTACGTGTAAGGACAGTGACCCAACGTTCCCAAAGTGGAACACATTTCAAATCAGCTACGTTGCTCAGGCATAAAGCGCTACCACTGAAAAATTTGACCATACACAGGCAAAATAAGCACAGTTTATTCAAAATGTACAATAAAAACAATTAATTGTCACGTACATGTAACATACAGTTATTTTCAATATTTAGAAGCATAAATGTCACTTTTTATCCGATTTCCACCACAATTATAATTAATGTTTACCAATACAAACTTGAAATCAAAGTAAATAAACACTCCTCCATCGTTGGTCAAGCCAATGAATATTTATGAGATGACTTATAGTCTGTTTCACTGTCTCTCCAGAAGTTTTAATGATCTGTTCCACTTTGGGAACGTTGGGTCAAAAAAGGTTAATGTACTATTGTGTGAATGGTTTTAAAATTACAATTACAAATTAAATAGACCATGAATTCTTTAGGTTGACCTGGATTATTTTTCCTGATCTAAATAATTCATTAGCTGTGTAAAATGCTTCCAGCATTTTCGTTGCTATGGGGTGCCTTTTCATGTCGCAAATATAGGTTACCCTTGTCTATTGCCATATATATATGTACACACACACACACACACACACACACACACACACACACACACACACACACACACACACACACACACACACACACACACACACACACACACACACACACACACACACACACACACACACACACACACACACACACACACACACACACACACACACACACACACACACACACACACACACACACACACACACACACACACATTTTAGGGATGCAGATTTTAACGATTAATTATCGATTAATCATTAAAAAGTTTACGTTGATTATTTTCGGCTTGTTCGATTAATTTTCTCACTTATTTCATGACGTCGAGCGGTCCATTTCCGGAGTAAACAATATGGCAAACAATGATAACGTCCCCCCCGCCCCATAATAATTGAGATGGACTGTACAAACAATGCAATAAGTGTATGATGAATAACCAAATCCCCAGTCCCAATATTTTGGACAAGTTTACGCCAGTGGTCATTAGTATTTATTGTTTAACAACATAAAATAATACAGTTAATAACGTCTATGATAAATGTATTGTGACAAGATGATATCTGATACATATTAAACAATATTTTCCAGCGATAGTCATACATAAGAAATTTAAATGTTAAAAAGATTCTTGATGAACATTCTTAATGTACATGAGATTCTTGATCTATTTATTTAAATATAAAACTTTGATTATAAGTTTATTAGGCATTTTTTACATGATATTCTTATTCTACTTTTGAATGTTGAAGAAGTTATCAAGTAATATAATCAAACTATATTATAGAAATATATTAAAACATCGAAAAACATTTATCTATCTTATGATACCGACTTGATAATAAGAGAACTGGAACTTCACCCGAAATTCTTAAAATCTATTACTTTTTATTTTAAATACAGCTTAATAGATATTTGTTATACATGTAATTATTATGACATGAGGTTATTTCAGACAAGTAATTAATTAATCAGTACAATGAAGCAATATTATCGTTACATAGTAGAAACATTTTCAAATCGGCAATGATACATTTCAGGCACCAATTGCAATAATAGTAAATAATTTGTTAAAGCCACCAATTAAAATTTTCAAGAGTCAAATATATATAGCAGAAGAAGAATCCGTTTTAAAGGTGTCTAAGTATACTGTAGCATGCCATGGTAGTTAATAACTGTCTGAACTTAATAAAAGTATCTAGTATAACACAGCTGCAAACTACGTTTATAGTTCTGCTTTCAATTTTATAAACGACAGTCAGTTCATGACTTGGACGCACATGTCTCAAAAAACAAATGAATCTCAAATGTTAGACAGTTTGTTGCTGTTTAATGACCCTCTGTACTAAAAAGACGATTACACTAATCGCCCTCCTTCTTCCTCCAGAGCATGGGCAGTGGCGAATTTCAACCTCAAAACCTTTTTAGTCATATATATATATATATATATATATATATATATATATATATATATATATATATATATATATATATATATATATATATATATATATATATATATATATATATATATATATATATATATATATATATATATATAAGTTTAACGACTTCTCATGACAACATCGGTCGACTCATTAGCAATTTTACGGACAGCATGCACATTAAACTATACAGTTAGCTTAAATGGTTGCTCATTAAACTGCTCAAGTAGCCAGCATGTTTGAGTCTCAGTTTTATTTACTAGCAATGTATACGAGAACCTTAAGCACATTTCAAAATTTCTAACAGAAACTCAACTTAAGTGTATGAGCGATATTCAGTTGGCTTAGATACCTAACAGTATTATTACACGAATACAGACAATATTCTGAAACACGAACGCGAGTCAATTATAAATAGTCAATTATAAATAGCAGAGGAAGACACGTTTTAAAGGTGTCTAATTCAGCTGCGCACTTAATAGTTTATCCGTAGAATTTTATTGCAGATAATTTTCTGTTGGTCTTACTTTATCTTACATTCTTAATGCAGGCAGATAGTATCTGTTTAACGGAGGCCTCTGTTTAACCATGGCTTCTGTTCAAAGATACTATAGCGAGGATGACGTCTCTGTCCCCCGTTAGATCTGACTTGAGACTGGCCCCACCTGAGCACGGCAGTAGTTGATTTGGGCAGTTTACATTTTTATTTTAATAAGCAATTTAGCAATGCTGCTCTCGGATGGCGATAAGTGTGGGTAATCTAGTTCTAGACGTATTAAGGTGGAGAGGTAAGGAAGGGTGGTAGACCTGCGCGTAATACAGTAGGTTAGTTTTTAATCTGTCTCTTTATTGTAACAATTGCGCGTGATGATGGCAATACTAACACACCTTTACTTTGCTAGACACACATTCTATATGAATGGAGATTTGAAAAAATTGTTAAGTGGGTTCTTCATCTCGACAGCAGGGAAATCTTTATGAGAATTCATGTACGCTCGTCATAATGCAAATAAAAGCAACTAATTTACTTACTTACTTACCTCCTTATGTACTACGCCATCTATCGAATGGCTGCGAACTAACGCGCAATTAAATTTGTAACAATAGGCTGTGTACGAAGCTTTGAACAAATTGGCAGGTTGGTTAGTTGCTGTTTATCAACGCTGTGTCACAAGGATGATGGGCCTAAGCATCTCCCTCTTTCTTTATCGAGGCCTGGGACTGGCACTATCAGAGTACTAGCAGTGGCGGTGTTAACAAAATTACAGACTGTCAATCAAGAGGTCGGGGGTTCATATTCCAGCCAGGGCAGGCAGAAATTTGGTTCGATATTTCTGCTCCACCTCCCCCCCCCTAGCCAACTCAGATATAATAAGTACAGTGATCGTACACTGGCCATCCGCCCTCATTTACCGAGGCTAAGAAAATGAAGCACGGCTGCCACTTCACTTCTTGGCCTAGTTAGCCACATTGGTTAGCGCTTAGGCTACGTCCCATGCACCTCCTAGTAAAAGCGTGCGGATCGCGGTTCGCCTCCCGATGGAGGCTTCATTCAGAGATTTAAATCTAAGGCTAGCACGGTCCTTGCACGGGGACCTTAAACGATGTGGAACACATTCAAGCAGGCAGCCATGGTGAATGATATCACCCTATCAATGAGAAGGGTCGCGACCATACGGTCTCTATACAAAAACGTGTACATTGACATTCATGCCATGGATTCCTCTCCTCCTCCTCCTCCTCCTCCTCCTCCTCCTCCTCCTCCTCCTCCTCCTCCTCCTCCTCCTCCTCCTCCTTCTCCTTCTTCTTCTTCTTCTTCTTCTTCTTCTTCTTCTTCTTCTTCTTCTTCTTCTTCTTCGAGGTGTTGTCTAGCAAGAGATAGCTTTTTGTTTGAACGAACTCGCCAATTTTGTAACTGGCTTGGGACAAATTTCTACGATATACGCCAGCGGCGTTATAATTTTAACATTCGCCAGGTGGCGAACCAACGTACATCAGCAAAACTAGGAGTTTATATCTGTAAATGAAGTCAACACTCATTTAACATAATTATTCAGTGAGATAAGGCAGCTTGTTAATTTTGCTCTGTCAAATTTAAACATACCTCAGTGTGTACACTTCATGCCCAACAATTGATATACATCATAAGGAAAAGCAAATTTCAAATGATCCGAAAACAGTAGCAAATTCTTATTAAGCTGACGATATGTACCTTTTCTTTTGTTCTGTCTACATGGCCTGAGGGATGATGTTTGCAATCTGATTTGTTGGGTCCTTCCAGCTTTGGAGGCACTGGATCTTTCTTGCTCAGAGTGACTGGTGTCACATCGCTGTATGACTGCAGCAGTTTGTCCAAGCGTTTCTTGGAAGTGGTATGGCTGTTGTACAAAGCTGTCATGGTGGTGCGCTCAAATCCACTTGTTTCACGTCTGGGATGCTGGAATAGGGACATGCCTGTACCATGGAGCGAGTCCTGAGCAGTTGAAGAACTTGGATTGTGATCGTTATTGCCGATGGCTGTGGTGTGAAAAGTTGTCCCTTGAGCATTAGAAGGCACACAGCTTTCTCCATCTTAAAGAGATGACAGATAATGTCACTGAGACTCATGGAAATACTCAGAACATGATCATAGGAGATTCAAATCTCGTGTAGCTAAGTAATTGCAATTAGTTCTGTTGGAATCCTAGCCTCGAAATATCGATGTCTAGACACCAAGATCACGATTCTAAGTGAGCTAGAAGCTAAGATATTGAAAAATCTCTATTTTCGGCCGGCCATTTTGGAAAATGGCTGCCATTGAGGCCAGGGGGCAAATCTGCCATGGGCCTATAGCTAAAAATTTGTCTCGTGGTATGTTGTTACCATGTGTCAAATTTCATGCTTCTATCATCAAGTGAGCACGTTTTACACCAATCTTAATAACTTAGTTGAGAAGGACCCAATGATGCAAAAAGTGGAAAAAACTTGAAATTTTTTTTCCTTTTTTTCAATTGGCATTATATCAAGGTTTGTTCAGAATTTCTTGCTTTCAGCACCAAAATGCACAATGTTACGCCAAGAGCTCTGGCTATTAATTTAGGACAGGAATTAATAAAATAACCATGGGACTATGTGACTTTTATAGCATAATGAGCACAAAAGAAAAGGTGTGCTGTTCCCCACTGTTATCTCAACCGGGTGAGAATAATATACTATTACCGTGTCTGATATTTCTTGCAAATATGCTTCAAAGAAGGTAGCCAATAATTAATTTGAACTGAAATTTATTCAACCAAGATCAACTGAGCAGAACTTAACTGAAATGGTGCTAATTTAACAAACAAAAGGCAGTTGACGTCGCCCTCTTCCTATTTCTAGGCTTGGGAGTGGCACTACCTGGCACTGGTTACATCTTATGGCAACAAAGGCCGTTGACGTCGCCCTCTTCCTATTTCTAGGCTTGGGAGTGGCACTGGTCACATCTTATGGCAACAAAGGCAGTTGACGTCGTCCTCCTCCTATTTCTAGGCTTGGGAGTGGCACTACCTGACAGGCTGGCACTGGTTACATCTTATGGCAACAAAGGTCGTTGACGTCGATAGAAATTATTTTAAACAGTTCTTACCCTTCGTGAGGCATCACGCACAGTGCTTCGACGCTCCATTTGCAGAAATTTCATGTTATTGCCCAAAAATACCAAGATTGTCTAAAAATTCCAAGTAACTGAAAAGTATAGCAACAATATAGCCATTCCCCTTTAAATGGTTGTCTATGCTTTCTTACGCGCATGGGGGCGTCTATCCCCCCAGAAGTCATTGGAGCAACTTCCCCTCTCCTCCCTCCTCTTGCCCTTACCATCCCCCCCCAATAATGGTGGCACATACACTGACAGTCCCCCCTATTTTTTGGATGAAGCATTTGCTCCAAGGTTTCTGTGGAGTAAATGCCTCTGCTTACGCGGCTCAGCGCCAGTGTCGCCAGACTTACACTAAGAATGACAGGTCAGAGTCAGAATTGGACAGCGCTCTGCTTTCACTTGTAGGGCGACTGCCACATTTAAAAGAGGTGTGGAATTATTGAACATTTCTCACCGTTCGTTTGGGATCCTGCAGTCATGAAGATTCATGATAAATTCCGGTTTAAACCTGACGTCATGTTATTCACAAGATAAGTGTAAGTAAGATAAAGTAGTAAACGACCAGTAGCCGTAGACACATGACCAACGAGTCACTTAACGACAACAAGTCAGCAATTGATTATTGTTACCATTCCATATTAAATTATGACTATAGACGTTATTAAAAAAAACTTCAGATTGCTTTGAAAAATCCCCAAATCAGAAGTCGATCCGTCAAATCCTAAGATCTTGGGAAAAATCCAAAAGAGTGGAGGCTCTGATCACACGGCTCTTTTAATTAAGTATAACATATATAACCGCGCTTCTACCTTTACTTGTACGGCGAGTAGCACCCTTAAAAGAAGTTTGGAATTACTTTTGGAACATTTCTCACCGTTCGTTTGGGATACTGCAGTCATATGCGTATTTTGCACTAGCGACCAGAAGGATCTAGAGTCTAACGACAGTATTTATATCTCAACTTGACTGCTGTTCCTCACTTTACCATGGCCTGCCTGCCAGTCGTCTGGCGTGCCTCGAACGAGTTCAAAGCTTTGCAATTGTCTAAAAATTTCGGCCTTATTGGCCGAAAACCAAAATTTGGTCCGGTCTCTGGTTATATGCTGGAGGTCCTACATTCGCTTCCCGTCAGCCAACGTGCAGTATACTGGGTTGTTTCCCTGGCCTGGAGGTGCCAGCCGGGCTGTGCACCAGCTTAGCAGCCACAAAGGCTGTTGACGTCGACAAATATTATTTCTTGGCGTATTTGAGCTTCATCGTGTTATATTTGTTTCGCTATTCTCTACACTGCGGTTAATTTGTAAGATTCAAGTATACATAGCACAAGACAAATCCTTTTAAAGGTGTCTTATACTGCTGTGCGCTTTATAGTCAATAACCGTGTCTAAAGATAATAAAGGTGTCTAGTGTACTTTTAACGTCGTCTTATGACATTAATGGCTGTTGACCACAATACAAAACTATAATTTGGAGGCAACGAGAAACTTATAGCATCCGAAAGACAACATTTAAAGGTCTCAAAACAGAGCCGCACAATGTCCCTAATGTCTCATCATTTCAAGCAATATATATGACATTGTCTACAGGGCTGTAGTGGTAAAATTAGAGATGAGTACATGCTACCGGTTAGTTTTCCGAAACAAAGTAGAGGTGAGTACAAATATTTTGTGAGGTAAGTGTACGGTCTCTAGAGGTGAGTACACGCTGTGTACCTCGTATACCCTCGACTACAGCACTGAGTGTCTATGACAATACAGCTGCGAACTCCCTTTGTAGTTCTGCTTTCAGTTCTAAATGGCGCTACCATGCATTTACAATTTACCAGTTAACGAGCCTCTGTCATAACAAAGATGATTAGCGTCACCCTCCTCTTTTATCCAGACTTGGGACTGACATTTCTAGAGCACAGGCAGTGATGAGTTTCAATCTCAACTTCTTTTGTTTAATCATCAGCTTAATGACATTATTTTCATGGCAATATCGGCCGCTGATGTCATATCAAACATTATTCATTAAAGGTTTTTCCGACATTATGCACACTAAACTGTACAGATAGTTAACATGATTTCTCTAAATTGTTCAGCTATATCTAGCATATTATTTGAGTCTCAGTTTCAGTTACTAGCAAGAGGCATACAAGAATCACTGTTCATTCATTAGTTCTATTTTAAGACATTTCTGGCAGAAATTCACGTTAAACGTATGTACCTCAGTACTGTAGTCGAAGCTAAGAAGAACTCTCGCGAGTGAAGTATAAATAACAGAGGAGCAATCCGTTTTAAAGGTATTTACTAAATCTAGCCACTTCGTATAGTTTATCGGCAGACTTTTGTTTCAGATATTTTTCTCTCGATCTATCTTTATCTTGCATATTTAACGGTTTCTGTTTAAGGAAAGCTACCGTTTAACAATGTCTTAAAATGTTTAAAGTCTTAAAGTTAAAAACTTCGAGATGTTTAATGTTCAAGTCTGGAGAAAGGAGGAGGCGAGGTAGATTAACTTCGCTCTCCACCTTTAGACCGACTTGACACTGGCTCCACCTGGGTAAGGTAGTAGTTGAGTTTGGTATTTTACATTTTAAATTAGTAATTTAGCAACGCTGTTCTGGAAAAGAGATAGGCGTGGGTAATCTAGACGTAGGTAGCTGGAGAGTTGAGGAAGATCTGTGCCTAATAGGTTAGATTGTAATTGTCCTTTTCAATGGTTCGATTACGCGTGATAAATACAATGCCTGCACACCTTGATTTTGGCATCGAAAAATTCTATATGAAATGCGGTTTTCGAAAATTACTTAAATTGGTCTTTTACGACCTGACTGTCAGCAAGTAAATATCTATGATTATGCATGCATGTGCGTAAGATGCAAATAAAGACTACTCACATACTTACCTATTCAGCCGTATATATAATGGCTGCGAACTATAACTCAGTCGAATTTGTAACTTAGGCCGTGTACGAAACTTCCTAACAAAATTACAGGATAGTTAGTGGTTGTTTAACGACGCTGTGTTACAACAGGGATGATAAGCGTCGCCCTCCTCCTTTATCCAGGCTTGGGACTGCCACAACTACCAGAGTACGGGCAGTGGGAGAGTTCAGAAAATTACAACAAATCGACACACACACACTCCTACACGGGTCTGGCTTCATACGGTTTCTCCGGATATTTGAGTTAAAAGAGGTGTGGAATTATTTGCAACCGCTATCACCGTTCGCTTGGGATACTGCTGTCATGTGCAGATTGTGCACTCGCGTTCAGAATGATCGAGAGTTTAACGACATCATTTAGCTACAAAGGCTGTTGACGTCAACTTAAGTTATTTTGGCATATCCCTGCTTCACCTGTGTTAGAGTAATCTCTTAAAACTTGACCCTTTAAAGTTTAGAACTCGCTTTCAGTTGTAAGAGTCAACTATACGTAGCAATATATAGGAGTCCGTTTTAAAGGTGTCTAATACTGCTGTGCACTTCACTGTTAATAACCGTGTCTGTTTTGCTTTCAGTTCTAAACGACAGTTAGTTCATGACTTTTACTCTCTTACCTCAAGAAACAAGGAATTTCAAAATTCAGTCAGTTTGTTGCTGTTTAACAACACTCTGTCGCAACAAAGATGATTAGTGTCGTTCTCCTTTCTCCGTACTTGGGATTGATATCTCCAGAGCAAGGGCAGTGGTGGATTTCAATCTCAATCTTTTCTTTTGATCATCAGTTTAATGACATCTCACGTCATATCAAACATAGTTTACGAGAAGATTTCCCGACAGCATGCACTTTAAACTGTACAGATAGTTAACATGATTTCTCTGTGAACTGTTCAGCTAGTTAGCATATTTGAGTCTCAGTTTTACTTACTATACCAAGAGGTACCGGTATAGAAGAATCATTACTCATTTATTAGTGCTAATTTAAAGCATTTCTGACACAAATTTACGTTAAATATATGAACGTCATTAGGTTTAACAGAAGGCATACGATCGAAGCTGAAATTCTAACGCGAGTCAATTATAAATAGTAGAAGAGGCATCCATTTTAAAGGTGTTTAATGCAGCTGCGCACTTCGTATAGTTTATCGGCAGACTTTTGTTGCAGAACTGTTTCTTTCAATATTTCTATACCTTGAATTTTTAATGCAGACTGGTGGCAATGTCTGCTGTTTAACGACCCTATAGCGAGGATGATTAACTTCGCTCTCCACCGTTAGACCGACTTGAGACTGGACCCATCAGAGTAATGCAGTAGTCGAGTTTGGCATTTTTACATTTTTAATTAGTAATTTAGCAACGCTGTTCTGGAAAGGCGATAGGTGTTGTACTGTGGGTATTCTAGACGTATTTAGGTGGAGAGTTAACATAATTCAGTCTCAGTTTTATTTACTTGTAAGTACTATACAAGAACCATTTGTGATTTTTTCAAACATTTCCAGCACAAATTCAAGTTAAATGTATAAACGTTATTCAGTAGGTCTAGGCACAGACCATTAATTAACAAGAATTTTAGTTTCACCTATAGATATACGTGTAGCTTAGTTTGTCTGTCTGTCTGTTTCAACCGGGTGAGAATATACTATTACCGTGTCTGATATTTCTTCTAACCATGCTTTCAAAGGTTGCCAATAATTTATTTGTACTGAAGTTTATTCAACCATAATAAACTGAACTGAAGTGAAATGGTGTTTTATTACGGACCGCTTAAGTAACAAACATCGCACAGGCCAACTGTACAGTCAACCGCTATAGATTTATGCAGTATTATGAGCTAAGTGTTCACAACAATTACACACCCCTTTTAAGTGTTGGTCCTTTAAGTTAAAGCAGACGCCATGCTCAATCAGTAAGGTTACAACGTACGTAAATATAAATATAGCGTCTATAATCTACACATATAATATCCATATAGTGTCCGTCTGTCGGGGAACGCCACGTCACAAACGGGTTCTGTTCTATTGTGAAACATAAACCGTTTGTCTTGACGACGGCGATAACCAACGATACATATAGGCCTATAACCGACTTCCTCCTTCTGTCCGCACCACCATTCTCTCTGGTAGCGTTGCTTCTTCCTTTTCTCACCTTAAATCCTGCTTTTTCTCTCGGGGTCTCGCGCACTGGGAGCGCCTCTGAATGGTATATACCGCGAGAGGCGCTTTATAAATGCCCATATACAATACAATACAATATAATATGACGTCATAATATGACGGGCAAATACACTAGTATAGTAATAATTAATTAATCTACATGTTTTCAAAGATAGACAACAACCACATGTCAAATACCGCTTTCTCCGCAGTCACGTGTCTGACACGGAATCAACTACGAGAGAAGCGATAGGAAACTGAAGACGAAAATTATCTAAAAATGAACTGAAATACATCAAAACGTTTAAAGACGTCTACGGCCTTTGTAGCTATAACTTAACTTTTCTGGAATAAATATGCCCCGTTTTTGTTATACAAACGGTAAAAACTGACGAAAATAATTCTATTAACTTGCCATAAGATGTCGTTAAACTCTGGATCCATCCCGTTAACTTATAACGGAGTAAGAGTCTAACAGATTCTCACTGACAGTGTCACCTTATCCCTACGCACACAAAGACTGGCCTTAACTGGTTATTGAGTAAATTCAATGTATATCAGCGTTGCCCATCTGCGCGCTAGGTCGGCAAAATTTTCTCGTATTTTTGGCGAGATAGGTCCGGCGTTATGCAGCGCTATTTATAAAAATACTAAATCCATCAAGGATTATGCTAAGAAATGTCAAAAAGCTTTCAGATTTATTTGGCCAAACTCAACAGCAAACAATTACAACCAGTGAGCCAATAACCAATCTGGCAGCAACAGTGGCAGCAACAGTTACTCACTCCTTAACCTCTGCGAGTAAAGAACCAAGTCAATCGCTAACTGTTGCGAGTCAGGCAGCAAGCGATTGCGAACCGTCAATTGTAGCAAATGATGTATCAAATGCAGCAAGTCAATCGTCAATGAGGTTTGTGAGTCTGGATGCTATTCCATCGTCAAGTAAGTCTTCAACACGTGTCAACGAACTTATTCAACTTACCGAAGCAGGTTTGTCAACTAGGCCTAGTCAACCGACAAGTTTGACACCAGCCATAAGACCTAGCAGCAGAATCCGTCATTGATACTGTTCTCTCTCTCTCTCTTTAACCGTCCTCGATACGAGGGTTGGTCGCATTGTAGACGATTCTTCTCCATCCTTTCCTGTCCTCGGCTACTCGCAGCAACTTCTCTGTTGATAATCCCAACCAATCGCCAATGTTGTCCATCCACTTCTTCCTTGGTCTTCCTCTTGCTCTTGTTCCCGGTACCGTTCCCTGCATAATTTCTTTCTCTAGGCAATCCCCCTGTTTCCTCATTATGTGCCCAAAGTATGACATCTTTCTTCTTTTTATTGATTCCAATAGGTTCCTTTCCACCCCCGCCGTCTCCAGTACCCATTCATTTGTTTTCTTCTCCGTCCATGATATTCCAAGGATTTTTCGTATGCATTTCATTTCAAATGCCTTTATTCTATCCTCCTCCCTCTTTTTGATTGTCCAACTCTCACAGCCATACATCATCACTGGCCATATAAGTGTCTTCATTAACTTTTACTTTGTGGTAATTTTTATGTTATGGTTTTTCCATAATTTATTCAGATCTGCTCCTATTCCCAGTCCTCTTGCAGTTCTTATACCTATCTCCCTGCTACACTCCGCGTCTTCTGTTATGAGTGAGCCTAAGTACACGAAAGTTCCCACTTGTTCTATCTTGCTGCCTTGTACTTTGATGTTGCACTGCTTCCCTGTCAGCGCCATACACTTTGTTTTGCTCATGTTGATCTCCAAGCCCTTCTTTCGTCCTTCTCTGTCCAATCGAGACACCAGTTCTTGCAGTTCCGTTTCCGTGCTTGCAATTATCACTATGTCATCCGCATATCGTAGATTTGTTATCCTCCTTCCTCCAATTTGAATGCCTCCTGTGTATCCTCTCAGAGCCTCCCTCATTACCATTTCTGATAGTATGTTGAATAAAGTTGGCGAAATTACACACCCCTGTCTGACTCCTCTTCTTATTCTAAACTCACTTGACAGTACACCTCCGAATTTTACCTTTGCCGTCTGTTTCCTGTACAGTTCTGCTATCAGGTTGATAATGTGTGCTGGATATCCCATTTCAACCATCGATAGCCATAATTGCTCATGTGACACACAATCGAATGCTTTCTTAAAATCTACAAAGCACATGTATAGCGGTCTTTGGTGCTCTCTCATCTTTTCCATTATAATTCTAAGATTCGTCACCTGATCTCTCGTCCCTTTACCACGCCGAAACTCTGCCTGTACATCTGTCAATTCTGATTCTGTGCGACTTCTTATCCTTTCCAATATGATCTTCAGCAAGATTTTACTCGCATGTGATACCAATGCTATTGTCCTGTAGTTCCTGCATTGTTTCATATCTCCATTTTTTGGAATTGGTATGAATATTGACTTCGTCCAATCCCCTGGCCATTCTCCCGTTTCCCACACCTCTACACATATCCTATGCATTCTGTCTGTTGCCGTGTCTCCCGCGAACTTGAATAACTCTGCTGGTACTTCGTCTGGCCCCGCACTTTTCCTTCTTGCTGATTCCTTTATCGCGCGTTCTACCTCCGATCTCAAAGGTGCAGGTTCCTTTGCGTGCTCTCCCTCTATTTTACCTGTATCCTCACCGTCATATAGTTCCTCACAATACTCCTTCCATCTTTCCACTATTTCTTCTCTGTTTGTTATCTCTTCATCTGTTTTTGATTTTATACACATCAGCTGTGGTCTAAACTTCCCTGTAAGAGTCCTTACTGTTTGGTATACCTTTCTTGTATCTTGATACTGTTCCTGAGCTGAAAATTTGGAAAACGAACTTATTAGCGCTAGCTATATATTTTCGAAAATCGAAGAATAAGAAGAAGTTGCTGCATTCTGAGCTTGAAGGTGCCAAACAGTTTCCTCGACATCATGAGGTACGTTTTGCTCAACATCAGGTACAACTAATTGATACGATATTGACCAGCATTCATGGCCGGAAGGCTGTGTGGAATAAACTAGAGCAACATGGGGACCGTAAAAAAGAAGGCTGAAGCTCGAAGTTTCACAAAGACTTGGAGTGACAGACAAATTTGGATATCTACAATAATGGGCGATATCTTGGACGTATGCCAAACTTTACAGAAACAATTTCAGCGATATGATCTTGTCCTTTGTGACATACTGACATAAGTGACATGCAGAGATGGTGCTATTAGGAAGCTTCAGCTGATGAAGAATGGACCGTATCCAGATAAAGGAGGCTACTTGTTGAAACAGAAAATGGCTGTACTAAATGTTTCTTGTTTATTAGACAATTATATAATAATAAAAAATATTAAATCAATATTATATTAAATTATGACATTAAATAATAAATTAAATAATATAAAATATTATAATAAATAGATTATTAGTAATTGTTCCTGTGAACCACAGCTCAGAAAGGTTTCTCTGATTCAGTGCTTTATTACTTAAAATTACGCGCGATAAATACCCATTTTCAAAATTCCCCACCAGTGGAAATTTCTTAAAAAATCCTCTGGTACCAACGACCTCAGTTTCATATGCCATTTTATTTTTGGTTTGATCGTTAAATTGTAAAATTACGAGTTTATCGAGAATGTTGACCAGAACTTCCGGGAGGAAGCGAGATAGCCCGATTTGGGGTTTATCATTTTGACGAAACTACAGGCAGATCTCTATGCCAAATACTAAACGGGGAAAATGATGGAATTTGTGGAACATCACTTGGTAGAGAAATACAAACAATACAAGTCTTGGGAGGGGATCAATGAATGGTAACACGCTGGCAAAGCTTAAGAGCATTAGATCTTGCCGACTGACTCGAATGACTTTCATCAGCGACTGCACAGCTTTTTGGATATGGTTGTCCACACAGTAGGGCCTACCCAGTAACGGTGATACTAGATAATCCTTCGTTTCGTAAAATGATAACCACACGACTCAAAATTCAAATTACCAGCATTGTTAGACTAACGCTTCAGCCCCTTGCTTTACTTCAAACAGATTTTTCTTTCTCGATACAAGTTTTTTTGTGTGCTTCTGTCTGCAAGCGTTGCATACTTTTACAGCACGAAAATTAATAATTATTTGGAAAACTAAAATAAGAAGTAAAATTATTTGAGAACTAAAATAGGAATGAGAAGTAAAATTATTCGTTAAGTAAAATTAGAATTAGAAGTAAAATTCAAGAGCTCAGAAAAACACACACACACACACACACACACACACATACACACACACACACACACACACACACACACACACACACACACACACACACACACACATATTATAATCGGCTTTTAAATGTGGCTGTTACAGCTACAAACTTCCGTACGATGCTACTGTAAACGGTTAACTGCAATTATTGGTCGACTTCGACGCTTCTACCTTAATAGGCCAGGAAATCTGAAACCTCAAAACAGTGGATGGATGGATGGATGGATGGATGGATGGATGGATGGATGGATGGATGGATGGATGGATGGATGGATGGATGGATGGATGGATGGATGGATGGATGGATGGATGGATGGATGGATGGATGGATGGATGGATGGATGGATGGATGGATGGATGGATGGATGGATGGATGGATGGATGGATGGATGGATGGATGGATGGATGGATGGATGGATGGATGGATGGATGGATGGATGGATGGATGGATGGATGGATGGATGGATGGATGCAGAGTTTAACGTCGTCTTATGGCCAGAAAGGCCGCTGACGTCGCCCTCCTTCTGTTTCTAGGCTCGGGACTGGCACTATACCTGGCACTAGTTACATCTTATTTAAAAAAAGGCCTTTGACGTCGACAGAAATGATTTTGAACAGTTCTCACCGTTCGGTATGGCATCACACAGCTCTTCGAACTAAGTTTCAATCAGCTAATAATATCCGTCTGCTTTCATTTATAAGGTGACTATCATACTTAAAAGAGGTGTGGAATTATTTGGAACAGTTCATTCCTAAATTCATTCATAAATTTATATAGCGCCACGTAAAGAGAACTACTCAGAGGCGCTCCCGACTCTAGCACGGCGAAAAAGAGCAGTTTTCATGCAGTTTTCTCACCGTTCGTTTGGGATACTGCAGTTATTTGTATATTTGGCACTCGCGCCCCTAGTGATTCAGAGTTTAGCGACATCTTATAACAATAAAATCTGCTGAGTGTTGACGTCGAAAAAAAATTATTAATTTTTCCTAATGCATTAGCTTCACTTGCGCTATAGCTTAACGTTTCAGCCAGAGTAAAACTTGCGTTCATTTTAAGAGTCAAGTATACATAGCAAAGAGGAATCCGTTTTAAAGGTGTTTAATACTGCTGCACACTTTATAGTTAAAAACCGTGTCTAAACTTAATAAAGGTGCCTATTATAGTCTAATGTGGCTGCGAACTTCCTTTATGTTTCTGCTTTGAGATCTAAATGACAGTTAGCTCATGACTTTGACGATCTTACCTTAAGAAACAAGGTAATCTCAAATCTTAGTCAGTTAGTCGATGATTAGCGCCACCCTTCTCCTTTCTCGAGGTTTCAGAGTTGAGACTAACACTATCACGTCTTCGGAAGTGGCAGATTTCAATCTCAAATCTTTTTTTGTTAAATCGTCAGTTTAACGACATCTCATATTATAGTATGAGCGTTATTCAGTTAGCATAATTATGCACCCAGCATCAAAGATGAGTAATTTGTAATATTATTATTATTAATCCAAAGTTTAAGGTCGTCTTTTGACATCAATGGCCGTTGACAACAATTTACAAGTACAATTCACAGAAAACAAAATACTTATAGCATCCGAGAGACACCATTTAAAGGTGTTAAACAGAGCTGCACAATATCACTATTGTCACATGAACGAAAGTTGGGTATAAATAGCAGGAGAAGGCACGTTTTAAAGGTTTCTAATTCAGCTGCGCACTTAATAGTTTATATCTCGATCTTACTTTATCTTGCATTTTTAATGCAGCCAGATAATTTCTGTTTAAGGAAAGCTACTGTTTAACGAAGGCCTCTGTTTAAAGACGCTATAACGACGATGATTAACGTCGCTCTCCACTTTTAAACCAATCAATCAATTTTCGTTATTAGTTCTGTATTGCTAATTCAAGCTGTCAGATCGCAACTTGAATACATTAATGGTTGCAGCACTAATTATAAAAATATCAAATGAGTTGTATAAAGGTAGTTGGTATAAGTAATCAATTTATATGTTTATATAAAACTCTCGGTAAAAGTTGTAGTAGTCCTTGCAAGGGAGTGAAAAGTCATGAGGACGCGGTCGGAGGACACGGCCGCTGGGTCGGCTAAGAGGGAACTGCTGGCGTAATACATGTCTTTCATGTCCGAAAAAGGCGAGCATCAGCCTCGGAAGCCATTTCTGCCGCGGTAGGAGTCGAATGATGTAAAAGGTCGCAACTCTTCATATTCCAATGAGCTGCTCCATCCTGTCGCTGCATTGATACATCCCCGCGAGGCCGGCGAGGCATACACAGGTTGACAATAGTAAGGTCGACTTGACACTGGCCCCATCTGAGTACGGCTGTAGAGTTGAGTTGGACATTTTACATTTTTAATTAGCTATTTAGCAGTGCTGTTCTGGGATAGCGATAGGTGTAGGTAATTGGGACGTATTTAGATGGAGAGTTGAGGAAGATCTGTGCGAGATAGATTAGATTATAATTGTTCTTTTCGATGGTTCGATTGCGCGTGATAAATACAATGCTTCAACACCTTTATTTTCTTATCCACAAATTCTATATGAATTGGGGCTTTGGGTTTTGTAAATTGGTCTCCACGGTCCACAAAATGTCTCAACAAGTAAATCGCTATGAGAATGAATTTGCGCCCGTCAGATGCAAAAAAGGCTACTTACTTACTTACTTACTTACTTACTTAAGTATTACGTCATCAATCGAATGGCTGCGAACTAACTCTCAATCAATTTTGTAGCTTAGGTGGTGTACTAAGCTTTATAAACAAAATTACAGGATGGTTAGTGGCTGTTTAACGACGCTGTGTAACAACAAGGATGATAAGCGTCGCCCTCCTCCTTTATCCAGGCTTGGGACTGGAACTACCGAAGTACAGGCATTGGTAGAGTGACTGTGAGCCCTATAACCGACTGTCATTCAAGAGGTTGGGGTTCTACCCTCGCAATGGCGGGCACAAATTTTGGTTCGAGATTTCTGTTCCACCTGCGGCACCTAGCCAACTCACCTACAATAGGTACACTGACCGTACACTATCGGTGGGAAGATGAGACGGCGAAGGAGTGGACCTGTCCTCATATGCCAAGGCTAAGAAAATGAAATCGCTAACACTTCACTTGTTGGCCCAGTTAGCTACACTGGTTAGTAGCGGCGTTGTATGCGCCTCTGAGTAAGAGTGGTTCGCTTCCAGATGCTGGCTAATTTCAAAGATTATAATCTTAGGCTAGCAGGGTTCGTACACGAGGACCTTAAATGGCGTGGCGCCCATTCAAACGGGCAGCGTTGTTGAAGGATCTCAGCTGATCAGTTCATTGAAAACTGAGCAGGGTGGCGGCCTTAGGGTGGATATTCAAAAGCATGTAATTAACATTTACATTCATACCCATGGCTGCCACAGGGCTGCCTCTTGTTCTTGTTCTTCTTGTTCTTGCTCTTGTTCTTCTACTTGTTCTTCTTGTTCTTCTTGTTCTTGTTCTTGTTCTTCTTGTTCTTGTTCTTCGTGTTCTTCTTGTTCTTGTTCTTGTTCTTGTTCTTGTTCTTCTTGTTCCTCTTGTTCTTCTTGTTCTTCTTGTTCTTGTTCTTCCTGTTCCTGTTCCTGTTCCTGTTCCTGTTCCTGTTCCTGTTCCTGTTCCTCTTCCTCTTCCTCTTCCTCTTCCTCTTCTTCTTCTTCGTCTTCTTCTTCTTCTTCTTCTTCTTCTTCTTCTTCTTCTTCTTCTTCTTCTTCTTCTTCTTCTTCTTCTTCTTCATCTTTTGGGGGCCCGATAGCGCATTGGATAACATCTGGCGTAGAGTGCGAGAATTACACAGATCGAGTCCCATAGGCGGACATGCTTTGTAGGCTGCCATTTGCGCCGTGTATTGCAGGCTGTCTGTTCTGTTAGTAGTTAAGGTTTATCGCATAACATGTACATGTACAGGCAGTGCGTTTGCAGGCGCTTAATTAAAGAATTATTATTATTATTATTATTATTATTATTATTATTATATTATTATTATTATTATTATTATTATTCTTCTTCTTCTTCCTCTTCTTCTTCTTCTTCGAGGTGTTGCGCCCTCTGGCGAAGGATAGTTTGTTTGAACGAATTTGCCAACCTTGGAACAGAAATAATATTCACCAGGACTGGTGGCAAAACAATCTAAAAATATTTTGAGGCGTAACAAGTTTGACATTCGCCAGGTGGCGTAACTGAGGCGTATTTCTCAGCTTGGAGTATTGACCATTGAGATCATAATGTATAGTATTGACAATGTTTTCCAATATGAGACGATCGATGTTGATTAATAACAATGGTACTAATTGACTTCTATAGCGTATGCAGTGACAAATAAAAAGGTGTGTAAGTTCCCCACTATTTTCTCTACCGGGTGATTATATACTATTGCCATGTCTGATATTTCTTGCAAATATGCTTTCTAAGGTAGCCAATAATTAAATTGAACTGAAATTAATTCAACCAAACTAAACTGAACAGAGCCGAATTAAATTGAACTCAACCGAAATAGTGTGTTACTGCAGATTAAAATAGTTGGCTCCAGGGTTTAACGACATATTATAGCAACAATTCATGTACTTAGACCTATATTTCCTCCTATTGTTCAACGTTCTCACATCTTAAGACCTAGACAGCATGATTTCTCTTTGCCTTTTAAGGATAATATAAATTTTATTTCTACGGCGTTGTATAGTAAAATTAAAACTTTGTTATATTCTCTCCTTTCTTAAAAAGATTTTTTGTAAATTGATTAATATTATAGCTTATTAATATTAGTGTTGTTATTATTATTAACAATAGTAATGATAATATTAATACTAATATTTCTTTCTCTTAAGAAAGATTATTTTCTTCTAGGGTCATGTTTAATATTCTAAATGATTTACATTAATAGATTTGTATATAGTTTAATTGTTGTATCGTCGTTTTAACATGCTTCTTGATTTTGATTGTAATGATTTGCGGTGTGTCAAACTACTCTTTGTAATAAACGAGTACTTACTTACTTACTTACTTACTTACAAAGGCTGTTGACGTCGACAAAAATTATTTTGACATATTACAGCTCTGGTGGTTTTATAACTGAATTTAATAGCGGTTGAGAATATACTATTACTGTGTCTGATATTACCTCCAACCATGCATAAATTTATTCAACCAAACTAAACAGGATTTAGCTGAATTAAACTGAACTGAACTGAAGTGGTGTTTTACTGCGGACGGACCGCTATTGCATACAAACATCGCATAGGTCGACAGTCAACCGCGCTATATTTATGCTGTATTACGCGCTGAGAAGCGTTCAAAACAATTACACACCCCTTTTAAGTGTTATAGTCGTCCTTTAAGTGACACCAGAAGAACTGGCCAGATGAATAAAGTCATGATGCGAGCATACGTACGTAGGCATATAAGTATAATAGGGCCCATATTTATAACAATAATTAATATAAATTCTATCAAAGAGTTACGGAATTTACGGAATCTGCGGATGAAAAATGACGCCATGTTATTCACAAGATAAGCGTAAGTAAGGCACAGAAGTAAACGACCAGTAGCCGTAGACACATGGCCAACAAGTCACTCAATGACAAAAAGTCAACAAGCTATTGTTGTTATCATTCCATATTATGACTGTAGACGTTAGTAAAAAAACTCAAAGATTGCTTTGAAAAATCCCAAAATTCCAAGTAGATCAGATAAATCCTAAGATCTTGGGGTCATCCATAACGGACGTCCGCAATGAGGGGGAGGGAGGGGTCATCCAAATGCGGACAAGGGGAGGGAGGCTCATGACCAGTGCGGACGTCAGCATCTAAAATTTTAAATTTGATAGCTTTTAAACACCACCTTGTTTCAACCTTCCCTGAAAGACGAAAAGGTCAGTGAAATGATTGCCTAAAACCTCATGCATGGTATAACCTTTACTGCGACTTTAAAGAGGCTTTTATTACTGCACATCCTGCGATATGAAACCTGAACTGTCACTTAAACGTGCACAGGAACTGTGGAATAATTGTAAAAATAGTGACGACATTAAAAATTGGCTTAGGCGTGCGGATGTCCGCTAGGGGGCGGGGAGGGAAGGGGTAAGGTCAAATGCGGACAAGTGCGGACAAGGAGAGGGAGGGTCCAAAGTGGGTCATATTTTGCGGACGTCCTTTATGGACGACCCCTTGGGAACACTCCGAAGAGTGGAGGCTCTGATCACATAGCTTTTAGGACTAAGCATTAATCATGGAATGTCAATATAATTATCATACCGTGCTTCTGCTTTTACTTGTAGGGCGACTTTCACACTTAAAAGAGGTGTGGGAATCCTTCATTAGAAGTTTTACCTACAGCATGCACATTAAGCTGTACAGATAGTTAACATGACTTCTCTTTAAACTATTCAGCTAGCTAGCATATTTGAGACTCAGTTTCACTTACTAGCAAGAGGTATACAAAAATCATTACTCATTTATTATTGTTAATTTAAACATTTCTGACAAAAACTCAAGTTAAATGTATGAAAGTTATTCAGTTAGCATAGACAGTAGACACACAACGGTAATGATGCTTATCGAGGAATAAATCTGAAATAATTATTATTATTCCAAAAGTTTAACGACATCTTATGGCTACATAGGCCGTTGACGTCTTTACAGATTTTTTGTATATTTCAGTTCATGTTCGTATAACTTTCATTCATCGGTTTCTTTCTTTCTGTTTTCTTTCTTTCTTTCTGTTTTCTTTCTTTTGATTGTCTCATCGTTTGTTTCCTTGTTTGGCAGGTTATTGAGATGCCGTTGATTGACAGCTGGTAGCAGTCCATCTTTTTTAAAATATATTACTAGTCATCGATTATATCCAATTAAAAGAAAACAAAACAAAAACAAAAACAAAAACAAAACACAAGAAAAAAAACCAAAAAACACACACATATTAAAGGTGTCTAATATTGCTGCGCACATCGTAGTTTATCGGTAGAATTTTTTGCAGATCTTTTTCTGTTGGGCTTACTTTATCTTGCATTTTTAATGCTGATAGATAGTTTCGGTGTAACGATGGCTTCTGTTTAAACGCTATAAAATAAGATAAGAATATTCTTTATTATGACCAATTGCTATCCGCATTTTGCTGTACAACAGTTTGCATCTTTCCGCTAATCGTGTACATTTTCTGCTACCAACAAACAGTTCTAATTTAGGTCTCATATATTTATATATACACAGACATATATGCATTATATATGTTCCCATTAAACATCCTAATAAATTATGTTTTCCTCATCAAGTTATCGGCAGGTGGGATAACGCGTTCGTGGGCCCTTGTTCTCATAATGGTAGACCGAGGAAGCAGGTCATACAAATGTGCCCCTCATCCACTAAGATTGCTAAAAAAAGAGGGAAGAGTCTGCTCTGACTCTGAGACATAGCTGCTCAAAAGTTTTCGTAACATCCGGAAGGTAATGGTAGCGGATGAGGCGACGGATAATAGCCTCAGCGAGGATGATTAACGTCACTTTCTCCCATTTGACAGGCTTAATACTGGCCCCACCTGAGCATGTTTGAGTCTCAGTTTTATTTACTAGCAACGTATATGTATGCAAGAACCGTTTGTGCTTTTTTTCCAACATTTCTAATAGCAACTCAAGTTCAGTGTACAGATAGTGTTATTCACTTGGCCTAGATGCCTAACATTACTTACACGCGTAGAGACAATAATTATTCTGAAATAAACGAGTCAATTATAAATAGCAGAATAAGACTCATTTTAAAGGTGTCTAATTCAGCTGCGCACTTAATAGTTTATCCGTAGAATTTCGTTGCAGATTATTTTCTGTTAGTCTTTCTTTCTTTACATTCTTAACGCAAGCAGATAATTTCTCTTTGATGAAGGCTTATGTTTAACAATGGCTTCTGTTTAAAGACAGTATAGCGAGGCTCGTTAGAAAGACTTGAGACTGGCCCCACCTGAGCACGGCAGTTGTTGAGTTGGGCATTTTACATTTTTAATACGCAATTTAGCAATGATGTTCTGGAAAAGCGATTGGTGTGGGTAAGCTACGCGTATTTAGGTGGAGAGGTGAGGAAGGGTGGTAGATCTTCGCTCTTCTTCTTCGGCTGAGCTCTTGGTTCCTCGTTCTACCACCGCAACTAGGCAACGTCGTGCTTTCTCTTTGGTCGGCCCCTCCATCTGGAATCAACTCCCATTGCAAAAACGCCTATTGCCTAAGATTAGTTCGCTTAGGTTTTATAAGTTACTTAAGTCCAGTTTATATTGTCGTGGATGGGCTTGGAGCACTTCTGAGTAGGTAAGTGCTCAGAGTGGCGCTATATTAATTTTTCAAAATGAATGAATGAATTAATAGGTTAGTTTATAACTTTTCTCTTCAACGTAACAATTGCAAGTGATAATAATATTGCAATGCTTCCACACCTTTATTTTGTAAGCCATACATTCTATATCATTTGGGGTTTGAAAAGTTTCGTTATTTCTAAGCGGGTATTGTCCATTTTAGCAGCAGTTATCTCTTTATAAGCATGAATTCACGCTCATCAGATGCAAATAAAGTCTATTCGTTTACTGATTTACTTACTTACTTACCTACTTATGTACTGCACCATCTGTCGAAAATGGCTGCGAACTAACGCGCAATGAATTTTGTAACCATAGTGTACGAAGCTTTGAGTAAAATGGCAGGTTGGTTAGTTGCTGTTTATCGACTCTGTGTCACAAGGATGATAAGCGTCGCCCTCCTTCTTTATCGAGGCTTGCGACTTGCAATAACAGAGTACGGGCAGTGGCGGTGTTCACAGAATTACAGCAGTGACCGTAAGTTATACAATGGACCGTAAATCAAGAAGTCGGGTTCATATTCCCGCCAGAGGGAGGGGCAGAAATTTGGTTCCAGATTCCTACTCCATCTGTGCCCCTAGCCATCTGAGCTTTAATGAGTACAATGATCGTACAATGGCCATCCGCCTTCAAATGCCGAGGCCAAGAAACTGAAGATGCTAACACATCACTTGTTGACCCAGTTAGTTACATTGGTTAGAGCTTAGGCCTCCAAGTAAAAGCGTGCGAATCGCGGGTCGCCTCCCGATGGAGTCTTCATTCAGAGATTTAAATCTCAGGCTAGCACGGTCCTTGCACGGGAACCTTAAATGATGTGGCACCCATTCAAGCAGGCAGCCATGGTGAAAGATCTCCCCCGATAAAATTCACTGGAAGATGGGCAGGGTCGCGGCCATACGGTTTCTCTACACAAAAACGGGTACATTTACATTCATACCCATGCCTGCCTCTGGGCTATAGCTCTTCTTCTTTTTCTTCGAGGTGTTGCGCCCACTGGCGAAAGATAGTTTTGTTTCAACGAACGCGCCAATTTTGTTACAGGCCTGGAACAAGCCAAGTCGCGTAACAATCTATAATATTCGCCGTAGCAATTTTAACATTCGCCAGGTGGCGAACTGACACGAATCCGAAAATGTTGGGTATCGACGACGTTTCCTGTTTTACATTATACAATACAAGTTATATTTATAACGCGCCTTAATAAACAGA
>OY744607.1:5193818-5233818 GCA_963556255.1 Allolobophora icterica | reverse complement strand
CAAATTTTGGATGGTTGTAATATAGATACTCATTAATCAATGTGTTAAATATGTAATTTAATTTACTATAGCATCACACTCTCATTACATACATGATATAACACAAAATATCTAATATTTAGCAATTGAAAAGAAACGGTTATATAGGTTCTCAAATAACCAATATGTAATGGATATAACTAAGGTTAATACATAAGAGTATCATTATATAAAAAAATAAATAAAGAATTCATTATAATAATGTAATAATTAATACAATAAAATAAAATGCACAAGGAAAAGACTAATTAAATATTTACAGATTTAACAATGATTAAAAAAACTATTTACAGTAGCAAACTTAGCATATCTCTTCACAAAATTTGACCTTTAGTAATTAGTTTTACTACCCTATACACTTCGTTTTGTAATTGCTTCTGTAATAGGATTCAAGTATACATAGCAAATGATGAATCTGTTTTAAAGGTGTCCAATATTGCTGCGAACTTCATAGTTAACAACCTTGTCTAAATCTAATAAAGGTGTCTATAGAATAACACAGCTTCGAACTTTTTGTTAGTTCTGCGTTCAGTTCTAAACGGCAATTGGATCATGACTTTTACGCTCTAACCTCAAGAAACAAGTGAATTTCAAAATTTAATCAGTGTTTTGCGGTTTAACGTTCCTCTGTCATAACAGAGATGATTAGCGTCGACCTCCTCCTTTCTCCAGGCTTGGGACTGGCACTTTCAGAGCACGGACAGTGGCGGATTTCAATATCAACTCTTTTTTTGTTTAATCATCAGTTCTATGACATTTCATGGCAACATCGGCCGTTCACGTCATATCAAAGATCGTTCATTTAAAGTTTAACCGACAGCATGCACATTAAACTGTACAGATAGTTAACGTGATTTCTTTCTAAACTGTTCGGCTAGTTAGCATACTTGAGTCTCAGTTTCACGTACTATAGCAAGAAATATACAAGAATCATTACTCATTCGTTAGTGCTAATTTTAAACATTTCTGACAGGAATTCACGTTAAATGTATACGAACGTCATTAATGGAGAAATCTAATAATTATGTAAACACGAGTGAATTATAAATAGCCGAAGAGGAATGTGTTTTAAAGGTGTTTAATGCCGCTGCGAACTGCGTATAGTTTATCGGCAGAGATTTGTTGCAGAGATTTTTCTGTCTATCTTACTTTATCTTGCATTTTTGATGAAGGCAGGTAGTTTCTATTTACGAAAAGCTACTGTTTAACAATGTCTTCTGTTTTAAGACGCTCTAGAGAGGTGGATTTACTTCGCTCTCCACCGTTAGACTGACGAGACTACCCCACCTCAGTACAGCAGTAGTTCATTTGGACATTTGACATTTTTAATAAGCAATTTAGCAACGAGGTTCTGGAAAGCGATAGGTGTTGGACTGTAGACCTATTTAGGTGGAGAATTTAGGAAGATCTCTGCGTTATAGTTTAGATTAAAATTGTTCTCTTCACTGGATCGATTGCGCGTGATAAATACAATACTTCCACACCTTTATTTTGTTAGCCAAAAATTCTATATGTGCTGAAATTGGAAACTTTTAAGTGCGTCAGTTCGTAGTGGAATGCATGAGCGCTCGTTTGATGCAACGAGGTAATAGAAAGTTTGATGCAATAAAGGCCACTTACTTACTTATTTACTTACGTATCGCGCCATCTACCGAATGGCTGCGACTCGCTCTCAATTGAATTTGTAGCTTAGGATGTGTGCGAAGCTTCAACAAAATTACAGGATGGTTAGTGGCTGTTTAATGACGTTGTGTAACAGCTAGGATGATTAGCGTCACCGTTCTTCCTTTATCCAGGCTTGGGACTGGCACTATCAGAGTAGGGCATTGGCGTTCACAAAATCACAGCAGCGACCGTGAGCCCTATAACCGACTGTCATTCAAGAGGTCGGGGGTTCATATTCCCGCCACTGGGGGCAAAAATTTGCTTCGAGATTTATGCTCCACCTGCGCCCCATAGCCAACTCGCTATAATGAGTACACTGGTTGTACACTTTCGGTAGGGAAACGAGACGACGGTGGAGGGTACTGCCATCCGCCCTCATATGTCGAGGCTAAGAGAATGAAGTCGCTAGCACTAGACATGTTGGCCCAGTTAGCTACGTCGGTCTACATCTAAACGGAGTATTGATATATATAATATCTCATTGGTGTTGATGAGATTTTCTGTTTTCCATTATGAGTTGCGCACTCGAAAAGATTAATAATGATTGTAACGTTTTTTTAACGACGCTTCCATACCAAAGATAATTAGCGTCACAGCACACGTATACAACTCTGAAAGATTAATAATGATTGCGCCAAGTAACTTATATATTGTCATTGTTACAAAAGAAAAAGGTGTGTTTGTTTATCTCAAAGTTTATCACCATTTATCTCAACCGGGTGAGAATATATTATTACCGTGTCTGATATTTCTTGCTAATATGTTTTCAAATGTAGCCAATAATTAATTTGAACTGAAATTTATTCAACCAAACCGAATTGCAGAGGAGCTGAAGAAAACTGAACTGAACTGAAATGGCGTTTTATTGTAGACCGCTAATTTAACAAGCATTGCATAGGCCAGAAGTCAACAGCGGCATATTCACACCCACACGAGCGCCTCTGATTGGTCTAGACCACGAGAGGCGCTGTATAAATGCCCATATAGAATTCAATACAATACACATCATATATCGCAACATAGCGCCTTTTGGATGTGTCTGTTAGAGCTACAAACTTTGCTTACGAGGGCTTACGATGCTTCTTAAGCTGTTAACGACAATTATTGGTCGACTCCGATGCTTCTACCTCAACAGGCAAGGGATTCTAAAACCTCAAAAGCTGGTTGGATGGATCCAAAGTTTTAGAATCCCTGGCCTGTTAAGGTAGAATTGTCGAAGTCATGATAAAAAGTAGTGTCATTTTGAACTGAAAGCAGAACAATAAAGGAACTTCGCCGCCGTATTAAACTAGACACCTTTATTAACAGCATTCTCCTTTATTATCCTGTGTATCATTATTTTTGGTAAGAGCATTTTAGACCTAGTTCTAAGAGCTGTTTTATGCCATACAAACGGTGAGAAATGTCCATAATAATTTATTTCGACGTCAACGACCTTTGTTGGCATAGGGGCCATCCATATATTATGTACGTAAAAATCCGCGAAAATTGGCCCCCTCCCTGTTCGCAAGCTAACTTCCTTCCTCCCCCTCCCACCTGCGTACGAGCGCTTGACGCACCCCCTCCCCAAGCCCAACTGCAGAAGTTCGACAGCTCCAGGCAGCGGCTGTCGACACCTTAGGCCAGATTGAAGGATGAGTAATCCATGGACTCACTATACTGAGCTGTGTGATAGTTTAATAATAGCGTTCAGAAGTTAGGACGTAAGGTGGCATACAAGTGACACCTCTCCCACAGTCCTATTTCCTCTGGTAGTACCTGCTAGCTGAAAAGACTGAACTTTGGCACACTTGAAGGCCAATCAATTTGAGGGCCAATACAGACAAATTATAGGTTCCCCCACCCCTTCCCGTTTCTGTACACATGCGATGTGTTCCCCTCCCCTTTATGCGTACGTAATATATGGATGGCCCTATACGATGTAACTTGTGCCAGGCAGTGTTACCACTCTAGAAAAATTAAAAACCCAAGTTGGGGCATTGAAAAAACCCAAGAAAACCCAAGTTAGTTTTTCTGCAGACTTCAATAAACGAATTAATAAGATAATATATAATAATATATTGCAATTAAACCATTTCTGTTATAAAATGTTGTTCTATCTTTTATTTCTATCTTTCAATTGCTAAAAATTATTTGTTAATATTCGATGCAAATGAAAAATGTTTATAATTTTTATACATATATTTATTTTCATCAGAGTCCGTATCATGTGAATTATTACTTCTATCGCTTTTTTATTTTTAAACAAGAATAAAGTTTAAAGACAATGAAACTCAAAGTACTATTTCTTAAGTTTGAAAAAAGAGCTACAGTTTATGTCGGGAAAACTTCTGAAAAAGTGCAGCCTGAGTCTGCAATTTAGTCTTTACTCTTTAGAGTTATATTCTAAATATAGCAATAGACTAGTACAGCACATTTAGTTTCTTGAGTTATATTCTAAATATAGCAATATACTAGTAAAGCACATTTCATCTTTAGAGTTCTATTTTAAATATAGCAATAGACTTGTATAGCACATGCTTATACGCATATTGCGCCATTTATTTATTTATTTATTGACCTCGATCATCCAAACCGTTGCAAAACTGATTAAATTAATGAAAAATAAGGTTTCAATACACAAGAAAAAACCCAAGCAAAAAACCCAAGGTCTCCATGAAAAAACCCCATTTCCCAAGTTCGGATTAAAAAACCCAAGATCTTGTGAAAAAACCCAAGGAGTGGTAACGCTGGTGCCAGGTAGTTCCAGTCCCGAGCTTAGAAACAGAAGGTGGGCGACGCCAGCGGCTTTTGTTGCCAAATTCTAAGTAGATCTGCCAAATCCTAACCGTTCGGGATCAATCCCAAAGAGCGGAGCCTCTGATCACACAGCTCATAGAATTAAGTATAACTCAAAGTATGACATATTATAGTGCATTGTTTCTGCATTCAATTGTAGGGCGACTATCGCGCTTAAAAGAGGTGGCGAATTATTTCTCACCGTTCGTTTGGGATATTTCAGTGATTTGCATATTTTGCACTCACGTTCAGGAGTTCAACAACTTCTTATGACAACAAAGACCGGTGACGTCGCCCTCCTCCTATGCCTAGGCTTCGGAGTGGCACTGCCTGGCACAAGTTACATCGAATGAAGTTATTTTTGGCATATTACAGCTTCACTCACGTGACAGTTGACCCTTGATAGAGAACCATTCGTCAGACTAGCGTTAAATTGTAGGAGTCAAGTATACATAGTAAAACAGCAGTTCATTTTAAAGGTTTCTAATACTGATTCGAACTTTATAGTCAATCACACTGTTAATTAAGGTATCTAGTCTAATACGGCTGCGAACATCCTTTATGGTTCTGCTTTCCGTTCTAAACGGCAATTAGTTCATGACTTTGACGCTCATACTTCAAGAAACTATAAAATTTTAAAACTGAGTAAATTTGTTGCTGTTTAACGTTCCTCTGTCATAACAAAAATGATTAGCGTCACCCTCCTCCTTTCTCCAGGCCTGGGACTGACATTTTCAGAGGACGGGCATTGGTGAATTTCAATCTCAACTCTTTTTTTGTTAAATCGTCAGTTTCATGACATGGCAACATCAGCCGTTGGCGTCATATCAAACATCGTTCATTAAAAGTTTTTTTACCGACATTATGCACATTAACGCTTTATAGATAGTTAACACAATTTCTCTTTAAACTTTTCAGCTAGCTAGCTAGCATATTTGAGTCTCATTTTCACTCACTAGCAAGAAAAATACAAGAATCATTACTCATTCATTAGTGCTAATTTGAAACGTTTCTGAAAATCTAAACATCTGAAATATGAACCAGAGTCAAATATAAATAGCAGATGGATAATTTGTTTTAAAGGTGTTTAATACAGCTTCGCACTTCGTAGTTTATCGGCAGACTTTTGTTGCAGAGCTTTATCTCTCGATCTTTCTTTATTTTGCATTTGTAATGCAGGCGGAGAGTTCCTGTTTTTAAGGATATCTACTGTTTAACAATATCTTCTGTTCATAGCCAGGTTGATTAACCTCGCTCTCCACCGTTAGACCGACTTGAGACTAGACCCTCCCCAGTAAGTCAGTAGGCGAGTTGGCATTTTGCATATTTAATTAGTAATTTATAGCAACGCTGTTCTGGAAAAGCGTTAGGTGTGGGTATTCTAAACGGATTTAGGTGGAAAGTTGACGAAGATCTGTACGGGATATATAGGCTAGATTATAGCCTAATTGTTCTCTTCAGTGGTTCGATTGCGCGTGATAAACACAATGCTTGCACACCTTGATTTTGTGGGCTACGAAATCTATATGATATGAGGTTTTGGCAGTTCCTTAAGTGAGTCTTGTCTTTTCCTGGAGCGCTCGTTAAAACAATTACACACCCCTTTTTAGTGCTACAGTCCTGCTTTAAGTAACAGCAGACGAATCGACCAAATGAGTAAATAGTTTTATTTTATTTTTATTTATTTTATTTATTTTATTTTTTATCTGTAATTTTAATTAGTCTTTTCCTTGTGCATTTTATTTTATTGTATTAATTATTACATTATTATAATGCAATCTTGAATGCATTAATATCAAACTTGAAACAATTGTAATTATTATGCTCATATAATTTTATGCTTTGTTGGTTGATGAGATTTGTACTTGAGTGTGTTTAGTACCTGAGCAGTTTCTTTGAGGAAAGGTACTTGGTATAACCATACGTTTCATTTAATATGCATGATGTATGTGAGATTGTTACTATTTCATACATGATATGATTGTAGTGGTACATATTGCTATAAGATCTCATTGAACTGAGGAATAAGAAATGATCAATTAAACATTTCAATAATAGAATGGGAATATAATGTCATAATTATAATCATATGTGCTGTGCATTTATGTCTGAAGTTGTTTAAATATTTCTAGCGAGTGACAATAGTTGCGAAGTACTGTTTGGTTTGCGTCGGAACATTTTATAGCTATGTGTATTATAAATAACATTAGATATGTTGCCTTGGGTGATGTGACATTACTGACATTGTAAGCTTATGTTTGACACCTTTACATGGTGTTATACGGACACTATAAGTTTATCGTTTTCTAGAAATTGTATTTGTGAATTGTCGTCAACGGCCATTGTTGCCAAAGGACGACGTTAAACTTTGGAATAATAATAAAAAACCAAATGAGTTTGATATTAATGCATTCAAGATTGCATTATAATAATGTAATAATTAATACAATAAAATAAAATGCACAAGGAAAAGACTAATTAAAATTACAGATAAAAAAAATAAAAAAAAATAAAACTATTTACATTAGCAAATATATCAAACTTGAAACAATTGTAATTATTATGCTCATATAATTTTATGCTTTGTTGGTTGATGAGATTTGTACTTGAGTGTGTTTAGTACCTGAGCAGTTTCTTTGAGGAAAGGTACTTGGTATAACCATACGTTTCATTTAATATGCATGATGTATGTGAGATTGGTAGTATTTCATACATGATATGATTGTAGTGGTACATATTGCTATAAGATCTCATTGAACTGAGGAATAAGAAATGATCAATTAAACATTTCAATAATAGAATGGGAATATAATGTCATAATTATAATCATATGTGCTGTGCATTTATGTCTGAAGTTGTTTAAATATTTCTAGCGAGTGACAATAGTTGCGAAGTACTGTTTGGTTTGCGTCGGAACATTTTATAGCTATGTGTATTATAAATAACATTAGATATGTTGCTTTGGGTGATGTGACATTACTGACATTGTAAGCTTATGTTTGACACCTTTACATGGTGTTATACGGACACTATAAGTTTATCGTTTTCTAGAAATTGTATTTGTGGATTGTCGTCAACGGCCATTGTTGCCAAAGGACGACGTTAAACTTTGGAATAATAATAAAACCAAATGAGTTAGGTTACAATGTGAAGGCCAGAGGCACGAATTCATTATTATTATTATTATTATTATTATTATTATTATTATTATTATTATTATTATTATTATTATTATTATTATTATTATTATTATTATTGTTATTGTTATTGTTATTATTATTATTTTATTTTCGTTAATGCTCGAGGTACGAAAGATCCCTCAGGCTCAAAGAAACTATAAAACAGAAGTGTGTTTAAGTTTGAGAACAACGTCCTCGTCTCGTCAAGATGGTCGTCTCTCTATTCCACCTTGTTCATGATGGCGCACACAAGTCTTCTGGTTGACGCGGCTGATGCCAAGTAGGCGGAAGCTGCCAGCGTCGAAACCCTTCTCAACCCGAGTCCGCCATCCCTAATAGGCAGCGTTGCTTGCCGCCAATGGATGCAATTCACGTTAAGCATCTTATCTATCCCTCTGCCTAACAGATCGTCCATCCTGTCAGAGCAGTGGGTGTCCATAGCATGGGGCGGTTCGCAACAGGTAGGTCACCGTTGCTGCCCCAAAGTTTGCCCGTAGCAGGATCAAGGCCGCCTGTTGTCTCGTTGTGCGCGAGCAGCGTCCCATCGAAGGCCCCTCCTTTGAACAATGGGGGGCCTCTAAGAGGAGCAAGGACACCATATACGTTCGCGAGAATCCCTCGAATTCCGGGCCCGTCGGTTCCTTCGCAGATTTTTTACAGAGGGCATTTCCTTTGGACACTCTCCTCTCAGCAGCACATTGATGGCGCCCTTCAGGGTTTGTAGGAACGACTCTGCTGAATCACGATTCGTAAGCAAGTCAAGCAGGTGCACGGTCTCAGCCTGTCCAGTCCCACGCCAGCCCCTCCGGGAAAGATTTCACCGTGCCAGGTACCTCCCGCTCCGAGGCCTGGAAGGGCGTGGTCCGTGTCCCCTCCGGCAGATTGGCCAAATTGTCCGTTACAGCTACACACTTTGCTTCTGTAAACGGTTAACGATAATTATTTGTCGATTTCTACCGTAAAGGGCAGGATATCTAAAACCTAAAAAAACTGGATGGATTGATTTAGAGTTTAGCAAACATCTCATGGCAACAAAGGCCGATGCCGTCGACAGAAATGATTTTGAACAGTTCTTACCGTTCGTGTGGCATCAGGCACAGTGCCTCGACGCTCCATTTGCAGAAATCCCAAGAGTTCTTGGCAAAAAATCCGAAGACGGTCTAAAAAATATCAAGTAACTGAAAATTTTAGCAACAATACAGCCATTCCTCGTTGATTGGTTGTCTATATCATACTTTTGCTTTCTTACGCGGCTCAGCGCCAGTGTCGCCAGACGTAGACTCAGAATCAATATCAGAATCAGAAAAATGCGGCACTTCTGCTTTAACTTGTAAGGCGACTATCAAACTTAAAAGAGGTGTGGAATTATTTTAAACATCTCTGACCGTTCGTTTGGGATAATGCAGTCGTATGCATTCTGCATTCGCGTTCAGAAGGATCCAGAGTTCAACAACATTTTCTGGCAACAAAGGCCATTGATGTCGCCCTCCTCCTATTTCTAGGCTTGAGAGTGCCACTACCTGGCACTAGTTACATCTTATGGCAACAAAGGCCGCTGACGTCGACATAAATTATTACGGACATTTCTCACTTTCGTATGGCATTAAACAGCTCTTAGAACAAGGTCTAAAATACTCTAAAGGAAAGCTGATCATAATATTATACAGAATCGCCGTCTGTTTTCACTTCTAGGGCAATATATCACACTTAAAAGAGGTATGGGTATTATTTTTGAAATTTCTCACCGATCGCTTGGTATACTGCAGTCATATGCATATTCTGCACTCGCGTTCAGGATGATCCGGAGTTTATCAACAGAGTTTACATCTCGACTTGACTACTGTTCCTCACTTTGCTATGGCCTACCTTCCAGTCGTCTGGCACGTCTCGAACGAGTTCAACGCTCTGCGGCGCGTCTTATTGGCCGAATACCAAAATTCGGTCAAGTCTCTGGTTATATGCTGGAGGTCTCACATTCGCTTCCCGTCAGCCAACGTGCAGTATACTGGGTTGTTTCTCCGGTCTGGCGGTGCCAGCTGGGCTGTACTCCAGCTCATCTGCGGGTCTTTTGCCTCCCCGTGCTGGGAGTCCAGGGTAGCCACCACCTCCGCTCTTTGGGGGAAAGGGTGCTTATGGTGCTTTTTCCCCGCAGAGCCACCATGCAGAACCGTGCTTCTTCAGTGGTGGGCCCGACGGCATGCAACTGCCTTCTCCCCTCCCGGAGCTGCGCCTTCTCTCCAGAACGCCCTCTGATACGTTCTACTGAAAAGTGTCCTGTTCTCCCCTGCTGGAGTTGGGAGCGCCTGTCAGTAACCCATGGAAGAGGTGCTATATAAATAGCCGAATGAATAAAAATTTAATGAACTGTTGACGTCGACAAATATATTTATTTGGCATATTTCAGCTTCTCTCGTGTTATTTTCGCTTCTGCACGTGAACTGGAATTCAAGTGTACGATTCAAGTATATATAGCAAAAGAGAAATCCGTTTTAAAGGTGTCTAATACTGATGTACACTTTATAGTTAATAACCGTGTCTAAAGTTAATAAAGGTGTCTAGTCTATTGTATTGTATTGTATTGTAATTGGATATTTATAAAGCGCTTCTAGCGGGAGGGCCATTCAGAAGCGCTCCCAGTGCGAGAGACCCCGAGAGAAAAAGCAAGTTTTAAGAAACTTAAAAGAGGAAGAGACGTTACCTGAGAGAATAGAAGAACGAACGGACGGAGGAAGCTCATTCCAAAGAGCAGGGCCAATGGAGGCAAAAGACCTAGATTGAGCCAGAGAAGTCCTGACACGGGGAACGAGGAGGTCAAAACGGTCAGATGAACGAAGAGGACGAAGAGAAGCAGCAGAGTGAGGGCGATGAATTAAGTCACATAAATATTTTGGAGCGAAACCAAGTTGAGCCTTACACACAAGGATGAGGACCTTAAATTGGATGCGGGCAGAAAGCGGGAGCCAGTGGAGTTCTTCTGTCATAAAGGTGGTGATATGAGAGAATCGAGGAAGACGGGCAATTAATCTAGCAGCAGCATTGAGAACGGACTGAAGAGGAGCAAGACGGACTTTAGGAAGACCAATGAGGAGGGAATTGCAGTAGTCAAGTCTAGAGCAGACAAATGCATGGACAATTGAAGTGAAAATTGGAGATAAGAGATAAGAGATAAGACGGATAGCTCTAAGGCGCCTTAGGTGAAAATAGGAAGTGCGAGTGAGTTTGGAAATGTGTTCAGTAAAGGTGAGAGAATTGTCAAGGGTCACTCCTAGATCACGAACGCTAGACGAGAAAGTTAAAAGCGGAAACCTTTGAGACAGCACAGCAAAGTCGAGTTTTAGAAGTTGCTGAGGAGTGCCAAACCAGATATATTGGGTTTTGGACGAATTAAGGGAGAGGCGATTGCAAGACATCCAGGTATGAAGATCATGAGAAAGAGTTTCGATGCGCTGAGCAAGAAGAAGCTGAGAGGAAGGAGGCCCATGGACAAACGCCTGGACATCGTCAGCAAAGAGATGGCCTGAAGCCCCATGGATGGGGAGCAGAGAGGGGATACCGGCCGTGTACAAAATAAAGAGGAGAGGGCCTAGAACAGAGCCCTGCGGAACACCCAGTTTGATAGGGACCCACAGAGTTCTAGATTCACCAGAGATAACCATCTGAGTGCGATCAGACAGGTATGACCGGAACCACTGGAGAGGGGGGCCCTTCAGACCGCAAGAGGTCTCAAGGCGCTGTAGAAGAATGGTGTGATCAACCATGTCAAAGGCTGAGGAGACATCATATAGCGCCAGAAGAGTGAGTTCAGACCTATCAACAGCTGAATAAATTTCAGAAAGCAAAGACAGAAGGGCTGTTTCAGTGGAGTGGTGAGCCCTAAAACCTGATTGAAAGGGAGGTAGAAGTCCAGATTGTTCCAGATAGGGAAGAAGTTGAAGAGAGACAAGGCGTTCAAGGGTTTTGGAGAGAAATGATAGATTAGAGATTGGACGGTAGTTTTGGGGGAGGTTTGTGTCAAGATTGGGCTTCTTGAGTGAGGGAAAAACAATGGCCCTCTTTTGCGAGGCGGGGACACAACCTTCAGAGAGGGACCTATTAAAGAGATAAAGCAGAAATGGGGCAAAATCGTCTAAAATGTCACTAAGAATGAAAGGGGGAAGAGGATCTAGTTAACAAGAATTTAAATTAACTGATTATTATTCCAAAGTTTAACGTCGTTTTATGACATCTATGGCCGTTGACGACAATGCCAAAAAGTAATTTAAAGAAAACGAGAAATTTGTAGCGTCCGAAAGAAACCATTTAATGGTGTCAAAACAGAGCCGCAAAATGTCACTAATTTCACATCATTTAAAGTAATATATCTGACATTGTCCATGACGATACAGCTGCGAACTTCCTTTATAGCTCTGCTTTCAGTTCTAAATGGCGCTACCATTTACCATTTACCAGTTAAGTCATGACTTTGACGCTCCTACTTCAAGAAACAAGAGAATCTCAAAACCTAGTCAGTTTTGTTTATGTTTACGATCCTCTGTCATAGCAAAGATGATTAGCGTCGCCCTCCTCCTTTCTCCAGACTTAGGACTGACACTTCCAAAGCACGGGCAGTGTTGGGCTTCAACCTCAAATTTTTTTGTTTAATTACAGTTTAATGACATCTCATGGTGACATCGGCCGTCAACGTCATATATCACAACGTTAATTAAAAGTGTTACCGACAGCATGCACATTAGACTGTAGAGATAGTTAAGGTGATTTCTCTTTAAACTGTTCGGCTAGTTAGCTTACTTGAGTCTCAGTTTCACTTACCTTCACAGT
Source organism: Allolobophora icterica (assembly GCA_963556255.1). Taxonomy (NCBI): domain Eukaryota; kingdom Metazoa; phylum Annelida; class Clitellata; order Crassiclitellata; family Lumbricidae; genus Allolobophora; species Allolobophora icterica. The sequence goes on along the minus strand of OY744607.1, from coordinate 5,221,339 downwards.
ACTCATTCATTAGTGCTAATTTAAAACATTTCTGACAGGAATTCACATTAAATGTACATATTATGTACGTCATCATTAGAAAGCTGAAGATATCTAAAATGTGGACGCGAGTCAATTATAAATACCTGAAGAGAAATGCGTTTTAAAGGTGTTTAATGCAGCTGCGCACTTCGTATAGTTTATCGGAAGAGTTTGTTGCAGAGATTTTTCTCTCTATCTTACTTTATCTTGCATTTTCAATGAAGGCAGGTAGTTTCTGTTTGCGAAAAGTTACTGTTTAACAATTTCTTCTGTTTAAGACGCTATAGCGAGGTTGATTCACTTCGCTATCCACCGTTAGACAGGCTTGAGATTGGGCCCATCTCAGTACGGCAGTAATTGATTTGGACATTTGACATTTTTAATAAGCAATTTAGCAACGATGTTCTGGAAAAGCGATAGGTGTGGTATTCTTGACGTCTTTAGATGGAGAGTTGAGGAAGATCTCTGCGTGATAGTTTAGATTAAAATTGTTCTCTTAAAATAATGAATCGATTGCGCGTGATAAATACAATGCTTGCACACCTTCATTTTGTTAGCCGCAAAATCTATATGAATTGAAGTTTGGAAAGTTTCAAGTAAGTCATTTTTTTCTCACAATAGCGGCAACTATGGGAATGCATGAGCGCTCGTTTGATGCAATAGAGCAATGATGTCCAACCTTTTTGACAACGCGTGCCACGGAAAAATTCTTGAAGCCGAGAGCCGCACCAGTAAACTCAAAAGCAACGACTAAAATTTTATTTAAAAATATTAACTGTGTTAAAATTTATTATGGGAATAATTATGTAATAATCAGTGAATAATATCATGTATATATGGCATGCTTTATAATAGTTCAGCGCCGAAACGTATATCAATAAACGTTCAAGCACGTTTTTAGCGAGATATTTGGCTTTGAATTGTGCATGTAATTTTTTGCGGGAAGTATTCAGCTCGGGCGGGCCATTTAAAATCAGCTCGTGGGCCGCGTGTTGGACAGGTCGGCAATATACTTACGTATTGCGCCATCTACCGAATGGCTGCGAACTTACTCTCAATAGAATTTATATCGTAGGCTGTGTACGATGTTTTGAACAAAATTACAGGATGGTTAGTGGCTGTTTAACGACGCTGTGTAACAACAAGGATGATTAGCGTCGCCCTCTTCCTTTATCCAGGCTTGGGACTGGCACAACCAGAGTACTGGCATTTGCGGAGTTCACAAAATTACAGCAGTGACCGTGAGCCCTATAACCGACTGTAATTCAAGAGGTCGGGGTTCATATCCCGGCCATGTCGGGCCAAAGTTTGGTTCGAGATTTCTGCTCCACCTACTCCACCTAGCCAACACAGCTATAATGAGTACACTAGCCGTACACTGTCGGTGGGAAAATGAGACGGCCATGGACAGGACTGACCATCCGCCCTCATATGCCGAGGATAAGAAAATGAAGTCGCTAACACTTCAATTGTTGGCCATTTGGCATACGCCAATCCACAGCAGGATTTTTAACCTTTACTTGGTCCCGTTTTTTGTGTCTTCAGGAGGGTTCCCCGCTGGTTTTCCTGAGGGTGGATTCCCTCAGTGACCTCAGACAGTCTCCTCTTCTTCTCAGCTTTACGGGCACTCGGACCAACCTTACCGTCAGCCGTATGAAACCCGTCTCGACGACGGGTTTCATACGGCTGACGGCTGACGTCGTCATTACAAGTCGATTCAACATCGGCGTCAGTCGCCCATAATCCGTTGCCACTTCAGGCGAGTCGTCACACGCAGTGGCGTCACTAGGGCTGGTGTCACCCGGTGCGGTAAGTCATGGTGTCACCCTCAAAAAAAAATATGACTTTATTTTAGGAATTCGTCTCCCAAAAAACCTTTTTTTAGGATTTCATCTCGCAAAAAAAGTTGATGACCTTTTTTTTTTTTTAGTCATCCGCCTGTTTTTGTACTTCTTACATCCTTCTTTTTCGGGTCTCCAATGCCATCCATCATTACCTCTTTACCTTTGACAGGAATTCGTCTCCCGTGATGACCTCATCTTTAAAAAATTTTTATTTTCTCATCTTGGGTGTCACCCCCCTCCTAGGGTGTCACCCGGTGCGGTCCGCACCCCCCGCACCCCCCTAGTGACGCCACTGGTCACACGGCTTCGTCCGTTTTCTAGACGGAGTCGTTAGCCCTATATATATACTCTCCGCAACATCTCCGGCCGACTGCAATTGAAGTGCAGAGTCGGAGACAAAAGAGCCCGCGCTAGAACTCATGTCTAGCAAGGGGCAACAGAGGTTTTGTTCGAAACAATCTAATCAAGTAGGCCTACAACTAATCAATATTGGTAATACTACACAGTAATACAAGTTACAACACAGTGTTATGCAATGTGGAATGAGAAATGACAAAGCTGTATGGCACAAGATGGTTAAAATATATATATAAATGCAATCAACGGTATATATCTCACCGGTAGAAAGATCGTCTGAAATACGTCCATAAGTTTGGAAGGCTGAACTCCGTGTCCTGTTTTTTCTTTAATTTCATAATTATACATGACCGCGCTTCTGCTTTTATTTGTAAGGCGATTATCACACTTAAAAAAGGTGTGGAATTATTTTGAACATTTCTCACCGTTCGTTTGGGATACTGCAGTCATTTGCATATTTGGCACTCGCGTTCGGGAGAATACAGAGTTTAACGACATCTTATAGCCACAATGGTTGTTGACGTCGACAAATATTTTGGCACATTATATAGCTTCACCTGCGTTATAATGTGACTCATCAACATGAACTGGCGTTTGATTCTAAAAGTAGGCTACACATAACAAAAGAGGAATTCTTTCTGAAGGTCTATTCTTAAATACTTCTGTGCGTTTTATAGTTAATAACCGTGTGTAAACTTAATACGGGTGCCTAGTCTAATGCAGCTGCGAACTTCCTTGATAGTTCTGCTTTCAGATCTAAATGACAGCTACTTCAGGACTTTGACGATCTTATAACCTTAACAAATAAGGATATCTGATATCTTAGTCAGATAGTCGACGATTAGAGTCACCCTCCACCTTTCTCCAGGCTTCAGAGTTGAGATTGACACTATCACATCATGGGCAGCGGCGAATTTCAATCTCAAATCTTCTTTTATTTAATCGACAGTTTAACAACATGCCATAGTATTATAGTATGATCGTTATTCAGCTAGCCTATGGACCCAACATCTAAGTATAATTTGCAATATGAACGTTAGTGAACAATAAATAGCTAAAGAAGACACGTTTTAAAGGTGTTTAATTCAGCTGCGCACGTAATAGTTTACTCGCAGAGTTTTGTTGTAGATCTTCTTCTCTCGGTCTAACTTTATCTTGCATTTTTAATGCAGCCAAATAATTTCTGTTTAAGGAAAGCTACTGTTTAACGATGACCTCTGTTTAAAGACGCCATAACGAAGATGATTAACGTCGCACTCAAATGTTATACCAATCAATCAATTTTCGTTTATTAGTTTTATTACTATACAAGCTGTCATGACGTAACTTGAATACACTAAATGGTTGCAACAGGAGTTAGAAAAAGGATTAAATGGGTTTTATAAAGGTAGTTGATATAAGTAATCAATATATATTTTTATATAAAACTCTAGGTATAAAGTTAGTCATCCTTGCAAGAGAGTGAAAAGTCATGAGGACGAGGTCGGAGGACACGGCCGCTGGGTTGGCTAGGGGGAATAGATGACGTAATACATTCTTTCATTAGTAAGACTTGTCCGTAAAAGCCAAACGTCAGCCTCAAAAGCCATTTCTGCAGCGGCAGGAGTCGAAGGACGTAAAAGGCAGCGACGTTTCAATCTACCGATGAGCTGCCCCATCCTGTCGCGTTCGGCTGCTTTGGTATATCCCTGCCAGGCCGGCGAGGCATACGCAGGTTGGCAACGGTAAGACCGACTTGACACTGGCCCCATCTGAGTACGGCAGTATAGCTGAGTTGGACATTTTACATTTTTATTCAGCAATTTAGCATTGCTGTTCTGGGATAGCGATAGGTGTAGGTAATCGGGACGTATTTAGGTGGAGAGGTACAGAAGATCTGAGCGTGATTGTTTACATTATAATAGTTCAATGGTTCAATCATTCAATGGTTCAATTACGCGTGATAATTGCAATTCTTCCACACCTTGATTTTGCTATCCACAAATTCTATATGACTTGGGGTTTGAAAAGTTTCATAAATTACATAATATAAGCCAGGAAATCTCTGAGAATGCATGTGTGCTCGTCAGATGTTGCTTACTTACATTTTACGCCCTTTTTTAATGGCTGCAGACAACCTCTATGGGCCTAAATTCTATATTTGTAGGTTAGGCACATGTGTACGAAGTTTTGAACAAAATTGCAGGATGGTAGTTGCTGTTTAACGACGCTGTCACAACAAATGGCGAACAGTTAAAAGAGGTGTGGAATAATAATTATTCGAACAGTTCTCACCGTTCGCAGTCATGTGCAGATTCTGCACTCGCGTTCAGAAGGATCGGGAGTATAACGACATCTTATGGCTGGAAAGGCTGTTGATGTCGACTAAGTTATTTTTGCATATAACTGCTTCAACTGCGTTAAAGTTATCTCCTAAAAAACTGGATTCTAAAGAACTCGCTTTCCTTTGCAAGAGTCAAGTATACATAGCAAAAGAGGAATCCGTTTTGAAGGTGTCTAATACTGCTTGCACAGTTAATATAATATTATATCAATCTTTCATTCACCAAATGAGGTAACACAAAACAAACGATACAGCATTCACTGGACAGCAGACCTGCCCATACTATACTAATTAAACTACAGAGTCCACATTTCCTTAATGCAAATTATACTATGTACATAGAAGATCACACACAAAATTTACAACAGTATTCCCTATACACTGTGCCCCATAAAAAAACACACCAAAAAACTTTTCAAAAATCTTCTATAAAACTAAGCCAATTGTAATAAAAGTTTGTACGTTGTTTCTAAAATAATTTTGCCACAAAATATTTCACATTTTACTTACTCACAGAAGTGGTTGCTGTTAGAGGCAGTGACGCAGACTAGGCGACTAGGCGTGTTTGGAAACATATAAACAGAGATTAGTAACTTAGAGTTAAAATGGTTTTCAGCAGCGAAGATAAGATTTTTATTAAGAATTTAGTATTGTTGAAGGATTACAGTAGTCGTCGGTTGATAAAAGAGTTCCCGCAGAAGGGTTGGAATAAAAATGGCCTCGATGTACTGCTGCGAAAGATTCGAAAAACGGCCAGCGTGGATCGTCAGCCCGGCAGCGGACGACCACGTTCGGTGCGCACACCAGAGAACATTGATGCAGTAAACGATCTTGTGCTAAGCCAGGAGGGCGCACCACAAACTCACAGAACAACTCGCCAGATTCAAAGAGAAATTGGAATGAGTAAGGGAACAGTGTATAGAGTAATACACGATGACCTTCAGCTGAAGTGTCTGAAAAAACGCCGTGCCCAACTGTTATCAACATGCAACACAGATTCACGCCTGGAACGATGCAAGCAACTTCTTAGGAAGTTTCCCGAGCATTTAGTCCCTTTCATCTGGTTTAGTGACGAGAAGCTGTTTACAGTGGCGCCTCCAATAAACGCTCAGAACGATCGTCTCTACGTATCCACGACAACACTGAAGCGCAACGTTGACGCCAATCGCCTACTGCGGACCCGCCCGACTTTCAGCCGCTCACTGATGGTCTCCGTCGCCGTCTCGAAGCTCGGGTGCACGGAATTGTTCTTCGTGGAACCTGGGGTGAAGGTCAACGGCGAATATTACAGGAATATCCTGTTGATGGAGCAGATGTTGCCAGCGATCAGAGGGATGTCAAGCGACTTATTTATTCTCCAGCAGGACAGCGCCCCAGCACATCGCGCAAAGGACACCATTGCGTTGCTGCGACGTGAAACACCAAGCTTCATTGGACCGGAACTCTGGCCAGCAAACTCACCAGACCTCAATCCCGTTGACTACAGAATTTGGGGTCTAATACAGGAACGCGTCTACCAGACAGCAATACGGGACATCGACGAGTTGAAGGAGCGCCTCATCGTTGTGTGGGCACAGTTGAAGCAGAGTGTCATTGACAAAGCTATTGAACAGTGGCGGCCAAGGCTGAGAGCCTGCGTTCAAGCGAAGGGACATCACTTCGAACATCTTCTTAAATGAAACATTACTTTTTCTTATTTAACATTAGACTTACAAGCGTTTCATGACAAAGTTTTTTGGTGTGTTTTTTTATGGGGCACAGTGTAGTTGGGCCTCTTTGAAAGAGTCTTGCTCTTCTCAACATCCAGCAGGCCTTAGGCCTAATGTTAGGTTCCTGCGTGATGTGCAGTATGTCCACAACACTGAAGTGGCTGACTTTGAAGATCTTACAGATGGCATTGCTGTAGGTGTAGTTTAGTGTGTTCAGTTCACTGTTACTGAGGCTCACAGCTTCCATTCCGTAAAGCAATAACCGTGTCTAAAGTTAATAAAGGAGTCTAAACTAATACAGCTGCCAACTTCATTTATAGTTCTGCTTTCAGTTTCAAACGATAGTTAGTTCATGACTGCCGCTTTTACCTCAAGAAACGAGGAAATTTAAAATTTAGTCAATTTGCTGTTTAACGTTCCTCTGTCATAACAGAGATGATTAGCGCCGACCTCCTCCTTTCTCCAGACTTGGGACTAACACTTCCGGAGCACGTGTGCAGCGGCGGATTTCACTCTCAACTCTTTTTTTGTTTAATCATTAGTTTAATAACATCTCATGGCGACATCGGCCGTTGACGTCATATCAAACATCGTTCATTAGAAGTTTTATAGACAACATGCACATTAAACTGTACAAATAGTTAACATGATTTCTCTTTAAACTGTTCCTGTAGCTAGAATATTTGAATCTCAGTTTCAATTACTAGCAAGAGGTACACAAGAATCATTACTCATTCATTAGAGTTAATTCAAAGCATTTCTGGCAGATATTCACGTTACATGTATGAACGTCATAAATTGCAGGTTTAAAGAAATAAATCTTAGATACGAACGCGAGTCAAGTATAAATTGCAGAATAGAATTCTTTTTAAAGGTGTTTAATACAGCTGTTCACTTCGTAGTTTATCGGCAGTTTTGTTGTTGAGCTATTTCTGTCGATCTTACAAAATCTTGCATTTTAATTTAGACAGATTTTTTCTGTTTAGGGAAAGCTACTGCTCATATTGCGAAATCTGCTGCAATGTCTTCTGTTTAAAATAATTAATAACGATGGACAAAGTGACTTTTATACCTACTGGAAAAAATAAAAAGGTGTGTAAGTTCCCCACTGTTTATCTCAAATGGGTGACAATATATGATCACCGTGTATGCTATTTCTTCCAACCATGCTTTCAAAGGTAGCCATTAATTAATTTGAACTGAAATTTATTCAACCAAACTAAACAGAACTGAGCTGAATTAAACTGAACTGAACTGAAATGTTATTTTATTGTAGACCGTTGATGTAGCAAACATCGCATAGGCCCAGTCTTGTTGTCCTCGAGACCAAGGTCTTGGTCTCGAGTGCGCTCGTATGGCGTAGAGCGGCTGCGTTGAAACGCTGGACTGTCATGGCTAACCATTGGAGCAGAAAAACTAGTTTCTCTTGGGTCTCCTGAAGCCGTTGACTTCATATCAATCATCGTTCATTAGAAGTTTTATAGACAACATGCATATTAAACTGTACAGATAGTTTACATGGTTTCTCTTAAACTGTTCAGCTATATCTACATGTAGCATATTATTTGAGTCTCAGTTTCATTTACTATAGCAACAGGCACACAAGAATCATTACTCATTAGTTAGTGCTAATTTAAAACATTTCTGACAGAAATTCACGTTAAATATAATATGAACGTTATTGCTACAAGGTATAAATACATCTGAAATGAAAACGAGTCAAGTATAAATAGCACAAGAGGACTCCGTTTTAAAGGTGTTTAATACATCTGGCCACTTCGTATAGTTCATCGGCAGACTTTTTAGTCCAGGCAATCTAGCTCAAATATCCATTGAACCTTGTGAATCGTTTTGCTAAGCAAGCTCTAATTGCAAATTATTTGTATTATTTTTGGTATTTCTTAGGAAATACAATCCGCCATTTTGAAATTCATTTTTGGGGGTGTTCCCCTATTCCGATTTTCTCTAATTTTGGATATTTTATTTATCAATGTTTTCTGGACAGGAAACCGTTTAAAAAGCTTGTGAATCATTTTGCCCAGCTTTAATTCCAAATTATTTGTATTATTATTCTTAGAAAACCCCAATCCGCCATTTTGAAATTATTTTTTGGATATGTTACTAAGCAATGTTTTCAGGACAGGAAGCAATTTAGAAAGCTTTGGAATCATTTTGCCCAGCTTTAATTGCAAATTATTTGTATTATTATTAGTATTTCTTAGAAACCCAAATCTGCCATTTTGAAATTCACTTTTGGGGGTGTTCCCCTATTCCGATTTTGTCTAATTTTGGATATGTTATTCAGCAGTCTTTTCTGGACAGGAAACCGTTTAAAAAGCTTGTGAAGCAATTTGGCCCAGCTCTAATTCCAAATAATTTGTATCATAATTCTTAAAAAAACAATCCGCCATTTTGAAATTCATTTTTGGGGGTGTTCCCGTGGTCAGATTTGGTCGATTTTTGGATATGTTAATCAGCGATGTTTTCTGGATAGGAAACCGTTTAGAAAGCTTGTGAATCATTTTGCCCAGCTTTAATTGCAAATTATTTGTATTATTATTGGTATTTTTCGGGAACCTCAATCCGCCATTTTGAAATTCATTTTTGGGTGTGTTCCCCTATTCCGATTTTGTCTAATTTTGGATATGTTATTCAGCAATTTTTTCTGGACAGGAAACCGTTTAAAAAGCTTGTGAAGCAATTTTGCCCAGGTCCAACTGTAAATTGCCTGGACTATTTGTTGCAGAGACTTTTCTTTCGATCTTACTTTATCTTGCATTTTTAATGCAGACGGATGCTTTCTATTTAAGGAAAGCTACTGTTTAACAATGTCTTCTGTTTATAACGAGGTTGATTAACTTCGCTCTCCAAGGTTAGACAGATTTCAGAATGGACCGATCTGAGTATGGCAGTAGTTGAGTTTGCCATTTTACATTTGTAACTGAAATATTAGTATTTAGCAACGCTGTTCTGTGAGTATTATAGACGTATTTAGGTGGAGAGTTGAGGAAGATCTGTGCGTGATAAGTTAGGTTATAATTAGGGCTGTACCGAATATTCGCTTCGTATTCGCTTCGGGGCCGAATAGTGAGCCAAATAGCTATTCGGTATTCGGCCGAATAGTAGCGGTCGGACCGAATACGAATAGTGGTCACGTGACATCTGTTTCTGCATATGCGGCTGTTATAGCGAGTGGAGTGAAACTTAAGTAAGTGACAAGTTCTAAGTTTAGTTAAATTATTTCCATTCCTAGTTTACACAGACTGGCAGAAGAATGCAAAAATTACAAGTAGTTAACTGTTTACTTTTAGTTTATCCATTAAATTTACTGAACTGAAACTTTTGCTTACATTTGAAATTTTGAATGTTGTCGGTGGCCCTATTTTGTACACTATTCGTATTAGTATTCGTATTCGGCCGAATAGTTGGTCCAATTATTCGTATTCGGCCCGAATAGTGATAATCACTATTCGGTACAGCCCTAGTTATAATTACAATACAATACAATACAACTAAAAATTTATAGCGCGCTTCAACAAGACAAGTCTTGCACAGAAGCGCGTTGCGCTACACTTCTAGTCATAGTACAATGTGAATAGGTGAGTTTTTAATTTAGATTTGAATTGTGCTACAGATGCGCATTGAGGGACTGTAGTTGGAAGACTGTTCCATTCTGTAGGTCCTGAGACCGAGAAGGCACGACTACCAAACTTCCGGTTTGTGCGAAGTACAGTAAAATCCCCTCGCGTGGCCGATCTGAGTCCTCTGGAATTGGAAGCAGAACATGGCGTGACCATGGATGTCATGTACAAGGGAGAGGTTCCAGAGTTGATATGGTACATCAGGAGGCAGACTTTGAAGGCGATACGGGCACGGATAGGAAGCCAGTGTAGTTGTTGCATGTATGGCGTGATGTGATCTCTAGGACCGAGACCTTTTACTAGACGAGCAGCCGTGTGAAGAACAGATGACAGAGGTTGTAGTGTCGATGAAGGAAGACCGGATAGGACAGAGTTGCAGTAGTCGAGGCGAGAGATGACGAGGGCTTGAACAAGGATACGGAGGCAGGTTTCATTTAGGCAGCGTTTCACTTGTCGAATTCGGCGAAGGTGGAAGTGGCATGCTCTGGTAATGGAGGAAATGTGATGAGTCATGTTAAGAGTGTAATCTAGCATTACGCCAAGGTCGCGGACCACATCGGAGGGTGGAATGGAACAGTTTGAGTCGAGCTTAATGGTTTTCATTTGTTTATCGTCATCCGAACTGTTTCGACGATCGAACCAGATAAGTTCTGTTTTGGTGGCATTTAACTTCAGGCGCATCGATGCACACCAGGATTGGATATCACGGACGCATGCCGCAATTTTAATTTTGATGTTACCAATGTTCTTTCCAGACAGCTTTATGTAGAGCTGGGTGTCGTCAGCATATAAGTGGATCATGAGATCGTGCTGTGATGCAATGTTAACAATGTTGGAGGTGTATAGAATGAAGAGAAGTGGTCCGAGAATGGATCCTTGTGGGACGCCGAAGAGGACAGAAAATATTTTCGATGAGCACCCACCGAGTTTGACACTGTGAGATCTCAAGGAAAGGAACGAGGCAATCCATTGAATAGCTAAGGCAGTAACACCAAACTGTACTTGCAGGATTTTTAGAAGAATAGTATGGTCCACACAGTCAAAGGCAGCTGAGAAATCCAGTAGTAGTAGAGCGGTGATACATCCGGAGTCAAGGGCCAGAACAATATCATTGTAGACTTTGATGACGGCGGTTTCGGTGGAGTGATGGCGACGGAAACCAGATTGAGTGGGCGGTAGTAGATGATGTGATTCAACGTAGTCGGATAATTGCTTGTGGATCACACGTTCGACTATTTTCGAGATGAACGACAAGTTTGAGATGGGACGATAGTTGGCCGGGTCTGTCGGGTCGAGTCCTGGTTTCTTGACACGAGGTCGAATGATGGCACGTTTATGTTTAGTGGGTAAGGACGCCTGAGTTACAGAAACATTGATGAGGAAGGCAAGGATAGGAGCGAAAACAGTGGAGAGCGATTTGAGTAGCCAGACAGGTGCAGAGTCCAATTCGCATTGCTTTTTCGAAGAATCGTTTACAAGTTTTTCAACTTCGGCGGTTGTGACTTCATCAAATTTGCACAATGATTGAGCAGGAAGTGGTAGAGCTGAGAAATCCGGCATCGGTGCATCTTTTGTCGATTCGCGAATCACGTCTATTTTATTCTCAAAGTAGTCAAGGAGCGTGTCTGGAGAGATGAGCGGGGAGGTGTCTTGAGGTGGGGTGAGTAACGTGTTAAGGGATTTCCAAAGTGTTCGGCCATTTCCTTGAGCATCTTCAATGCTGTCTCGAAGGTAATTGGAGCGTTTTTGTTGGAACAAATGTCGCTGCGCTTTAACCTGGATTCGCCAACGGTGTTCTCTTTCTTCAGATGGCGAATTGCGGAAATGGCGTTCAAGGCGACGGGTTAGTTTTTTCGAGGTAGCACAGATTCCATCGAACCATGGGCAGTCTGGTACCTTTCGTATGACTATCTTTTTCCAAGGGGCATGCTTATCCAATAAGTTCTCCATTGTTGAATCGTAGAGATCGAAGAGGACAGCAGCATTGGAGTTATCGTTTTCGACCGATAATGACTGTTTGTAGAGGTCGGTGGCTTCAAGGTCGGATTTGAAGGCTATTGCGTCGAATTTTGCAAAGGAGCGACGTTCAACTGACTGACGGATTACTGGCGGAAGTTGATGCGCAATGTTGAAATGAATAATGGAGTGGTCAGATATGGATTCAGATATGGATAATTGTTCTCTTCAATGGTTCCATTGCGCGTGATAAATACAATAGGCCTACTTGCACACTTGGTTTTGGCAGACGCAAATTTCTATATGACTTGTAGTTTGGAAAGTTTTCAAGTGAGTCGCTCTTTCTTATAACAGAAACGAGTAAATCTCTATGGGAATGCACTAGCGCTCGTTTGGTGCAATAAAGACTACTTACTAACTTATTTACTTACGTATTGTGCCATTTGCCGAATGGTTGCGAAGTCACTCTCAATTGAATTTGTAGCTTAGGCTGTGTACGAAGCTTTGAACAAAATTACAGAATGGTTAGTGGCTGTTTAACGACGCTGTGTAACAATAAGGATGATTAGCGTCGCTTTCCTCCTTTATCCAGGCTTGGGACTAGCCCTACCAGAGTACGGGCATTGGCGGAGTTAAAAAAATTACAGCAGTGACCGTGAGCCCTATAACCGACTGTCATTCAAGAGGTCGGGGGTTCGTATCCCCGCCACTGCTGGCAAAAATTTGGTTCGAGATGCCTGCTCCCCTGCGCCTGTTAGCAGAAGAGGAATTCATTTTAAAGGTGTCTCGTACAGTTTATCCGCAGAGTTTTGTTGCAGATCTTTTTCTGTCGGTCTTACTTTATCTTGCATTTTTAATGAAGGCAGGTAGTTTCTGTTTCACGGTGATTTCTGTTTAAAGACGCTATGCCATAGCGAGGATGATTAACTTCGCTCTCCCCCTGTTATGCAGGTTTTGGACTGGCCCCACCTGAGTACCCGATACGGCAGTAGTTGCGTTTTGGCAATTCACATTTTAATAAGCAATTTAGCAATACTGTTCTGGAAAAGTGATAAGCATGGTTCAATCTAGACGTATTTAGGAGGAAAGGAGAAGAAGGTGTTAGATCTGCGATTGATCGGCTAGATTATAGTTGTTCTCTTCAATGGTTGAATTGCTCGTAATAGTTATACTGCTTACACACCTTGATTTTAATAGCCCCACATATTCTATATATTTCTGTTTGGAAAGTTTATTAAGTCACTAGTCAGACTCATCATAGCAAAAAGTAAATATTTATGGGAATGCATGTGCGCTCAATTGATACAAAGAAAGGCCTCTTGCTTACTTATTTACTCACGTATTGCGCCATCTGTCGATTGGCTGCGAACTGACGCCCAATTGAGTTTGTAGCTTGGGCTGTGTACGAGGCTTTAACAAAATTACAGGATGGTTAGTTGCTGTTTAACGACGAAGTCACAAAAAAGATGATTAGCGTCGCCCTCCTTCTGTGTCCAGTCTTTGAACTGGCACTACTAGAGTAGGGGCAGTGGAACAGTTCACAAATATACAGCAGTGAGTGTGGGCCTTATAAATGACTGTCAGTCGAGGGGTCGGGGGTTCATATAATATCCCCGCCAGGGCGGACAGAAATTCATGCAGAGATTTTAATCTCAGGCTAGCACGGCCCGTGCACGAGCACCCTAAATGAGGTGGCACATATTCAAGCAGGCAGCCACGGTTACCCATGGTGAAGGATCTCCCCCGATCAATTCATTGAAAGATGAGCAGGGTCGCGGCCATACGGTCGCTATACAAAAACGTGCATATCCATGGCTAACTCAGGGCTAGCACTTCTTCCGTTGGGTTTTCCAACGCCCTCCTCCTATTCAGGCTTGGGACTGGTACTACCTGAAACTAGTTACATCTTATGGCAACAAAAGTCTTGACGTAGACATAAATATTTTTGAACAATTCGCCGAGAGGAGGATTTCATATACAGAAGTAACAGAACTGCTTCTCTACTTTCACTAAAAGGACGAAAATCACAATTGGAAGAAGTGTGGAATTATTTAGAACAGTTCTCACCGTTCGTTTGGGATACTACAGCTGCACTCGCGTTCATGAGGATCCAGAGTTTAACGACATCTTATAGCGACAGAGCTGTTGATGCCGAATTATGCTATACGTTAGATTTGACTTTGGATGCAACATGTACGCTGTTAGCTGGTGTTCAGTTTTAAGAGACAAGTATACATAGCAAAAGAAGAATTCGTTTTAAAGGTGTCTAATAATGCTGGGCACTTCAGAGTCAATAGCCGTGTGTAACGTTAATAAAGGTGTCTAGTCCAATACGGCTGCGAAGTTCCTTCATTATTCTGCTTTCAGTTCTAAATGGCACTGCCATTTACCATTTACCCGCTAGTTCACGACTTTGACGCTCTTACTTCAAGAAACAAGTGAATCTCAAAATTTAGTCAGTTTGTAACTGTTTAACGACCCTTTTGGTCTTACTTTGTCTTGCATTTTTAATGCAGACAAACAGGGTTTAGTTTCTGTTTGATGAAAGCTACTGTTTTACGATGGATTCTGTTTAAAAACGCTATAGCGAGGATGATTACCACCGCTGTCCCCCGTTAGACTGACTTGAGACTGGTCCACACCTGAATATAATCGCAGTCGTAGGCCTAATCTTCAAACTCCTAAAGCGCCACTCGAAGGCGATGCGCAGGGCAACAGCCTATTCACGAGCGTTACGTCGTATCAGAGGGGGTTTCCCAAAGAGCATAGTCCAGATGAGGTCCGAGTCCGGTTTCCATGGGGCCAGATCAAGAGAGGAGGCAGAGCAGCTGTTAAAGCGGGTGTCGTTTAGGGCGAGAATTGGGAGGCGGAGGATCAGATGAGTCAGGGTAGGAATTCTTGAAAAGGTGAGACTTCAGCAGGGCCACCGACAGAAATTCCGGGCCCCTAGGCATAGCAGTCACGGGCCCCTAAACTATCATTAGGCTGAGAAAAGTTGATTGCGGGCCCGGCCCGGGCCCCAGAAAATCGCCGGAAAATCGCCGGGCCCATGGGCATTTGCCCCCCTTGCCCTCCCCTCTCGGCGGGCCTGGACTTCAGTTTAGAGTGGAGAATCCGGGTGATAGATAGAGGAGGAGGATGGAGGACGGGTTGCAATGATCATGGAGGAACCGAAAATCTGCGGTATTCAGAGGGGAGATCGTTCCAGAGGCGTGGTGCTGTGTTGGACATGGCTCGGTTGGAGAACTTGAGATGAGTATAGTGAATGGAGGTCGAGAAAGACTGAAATCGGAGGACGATCGGGTCGAGCGGGTTCCTGAATGGTGAAGAGATCACGGATGCACTTTGGCTAGGAATATTGTAAAGGAGTTGTAGGTTAGTGATAGCACTTTGACGTGGATTCGAGGATGGGTTTGATATGATGATGTTTGTGCGGTGTAGTAACAGCCCTGGCTTGTGTGTTTTGGATAAGTTGCAGACGGCAGTAGTTGAGTTGGACATTTTACATTTTTAATTAGCAATTTAGCAACGCTGCTCTGTAAAAGCGATAGGTATGGGTATGCTACACGTATACATAGGTGGAGAGTTGAGAAAGATCTGTGGCTTCTGTGCGTGATATGTTAGATTATAATAGTTCTCTTCAATGGTTCGATTGCGCGTGATAAATACAATCCTTGCACACCTTGATTTTGCTAACCACAAATTCTATATGAAATGGGGTTTGGAATGTATTATAAATCAGTAATCTACAATATGTTCAAGTAAATCTCTGTGAGAATGCATGTGCTATCGTCAGATGCAAACAAAGGCTACTTGCTTACACAGTAACGCATTGCTCCCCCTAGCAAACTCAGTTAAAATGAGTATATATACTGCATGGCCGTACATTGTGGGTGGGAAAATGAAACGGCGATGGAGATTACTTACGGTTCGCCCTCATATGCAGAGGCTAAGAGAATAAAGATGCTAGCACTTCATTTGTTGGTCCACTAAGCTATGGTGGCAAAATGTTTCTAGAAGGGAAACAAATTTTCCGGGGGGGAGGGCGGCAAAGTGACGTTTTTGCATATTCATGAACACAGAAAATGTGACAACTTTCAAAATCAAGACGAACAAATGCCCCCTTGTCCCCTCCGGACGCCCATGATGGTGGCTTATAAGAGATTTAAATCTCGGGCTAGCACGGTTCGTGCTCGGGGACCTTAAATGACGGGACATCCATTCAAAAGGGCAGCAGTGGTGACGGATTTCACCCGATCAATTCATTGAAAGATGAGCATGTTCGTTTGGGATACTGCAGTCACGTGCATATTCTGCACTTGCGTTCAGGAGGATCCAGAGTTTAACGACATCTCATAGCAGGCATGGGCAACTTCTTTTAACAGAGGGCCGCACTAGATCTTAAGGCTAGCTCAGGTGCCGTATGCCAATCGCGGGATAATTTTTGCAGATTCATTTGCTCCGGGAAATGAGACAATGTTATTTAATTCAAGCTAAATATTGCAGAATAATCGCTACGGTTAAACTTTAAGTTTAAAGTAAATGAAGATAATTTTTTTTATGAAAAATCATAATTATCCTAATACCTATAGTTTTACGCTACAATAAAAACAACAAAATATGCTTTAAGTTTTTCGGTTTTAAAATACATAAAATTGTTAGTCTGTACAATGTATCAATTTGCTTTGCGTGCTACAATAACACAGTTACTTAATTATTAATGTGACTGTGAGATCTGACACTCCTTCTCACGACAGAAATCCGGAACGTTTGCTTTTAATGTTCGAAGTGGCACTTCGAAGTTCATTGGAGAGATTGTCATCAGTTAGTCTGCATCTGTTTTTGCATTTTGTTAGTTTAATCTTAGAGAAGAACTGTTCGTAAATATAAGTTTCGGACCTATCCACTGCAGTATGGTCTTATTTCATGCAGAGAGTCATTACGTTGATGATTAAATAGTAACTAGTTGAACAGACTAGAGGGCGGATTCTTAATAAATAAGAAACAGATGTTTTAATGTCGGCCTATGTACAGAAATCCAGACATTCACTAAGGACCGGATAAAAGGTTTCCAAGTGCAAGGTACAATGGTCAAATAAAATACATGCCAAGGGCCGGTCCAAAGGTCCCCAGGGGCCGGACCCGGCCCGCGTAGCGTATGTTTCCCAATCCTGCACATGTCTTATAGCGAGAAAGGCCGTTGACGTCGACTTCAGTTATTTTGGCATATTATTACTGCTTCACCTGCGTTATATATTTATCTCTTTGAGCTTAAGCCTTTTCAACTTGGTTTCAGTGGAAGAGTCAACTATACATAGTAAAAGAGGAGTCCGTTTTAAAGGTGTCTAACACTGACACGCACTTTACAGTTAATAATTGTGTCGAAATTTAATAAAGGTGTCTAATATAATACAAGGGTAAGGAGAGAAAGTGAAAAAGAAGGGTAAGGAGAGAAAGTGAAAAAGAAGGGTAAGGAGAGAAAGTGAAAAAGAAGGGTAAGGAGAGAAAGTGAAAAAGAAGGGTAAGGAGAGAAAGTGAAAAAGCTGGCTTATACTTCAACATTAAGAAGACAAAAGTCATGACAACAGCAGAATGGGATACTTTTGAGATTGACGGAGAAGAAATAGAGGTGGTAGAAAGCTTCACTTTCCTGGGATCATTGGTCGAAAAAGAAGGAAAATGTGATACAGAAATAAAACGAAGGATTGCGATTGGGAAAGCTGCAATGATTGGACTGGAAAAGATATGGAAGGACAAGCATGTGAGCATAGATACAAAAAAAGGCTCGTGAGAGCCCTAGTCTTTCCAACGGTTCTGTATGGGTGTGAGTCGTGGACAATGACAAAGAACATGGAGAAAAAGGTCAACGCATGTGAAATGTGGATATGGAGAAAGATGTTGAGAATATCATGGACAGAGAAAAGGACGAACGAATCAATACGAGTGGAGATTGGTGTCGAGAATGAAGAGTCATTAAAACAAAAAGCGACAAGATTGAAGCTTGGATTCTTTGGTCATGTTATGCGATCTGATGGGCTAGAAAAGGAAATGATGTTGGCTTGTGGTGAGGGGAAAAAAAGACGGGGTCGACCAAGGAAGAAATGGATGGATGAGATTCACGATGTAACTGGCATGAATCTGGAAGTACTAAGGGACCTGACTTCGAATAGGAAGCAATGGAGAATGTGTGTCATGGCGATCGCTAGAGCTCCAGGAGTTGACAGCACAAGGTGACAAGGTGAATATAATACAGCTGCGAACTTACTGTATAGTTCTTTCAGTTCTAAACGGCAGTTAGTTCATGACTTTGCCGCTCTAACCAGCATTTCGTTGATATCGGGTGAATTTTCAGGTTGCCAATAAAGCTCACGCGTCTCCATTTAAACCGACACACACACACACACACACGCACACTCACGCACACACATACACATTCACACACACAAACATACACACATTCACACACACACACACACACATGTATATATATGTAAATATATGTATATATATATGTATATATATGTATATATATTTTTATATATGTATATATATATATATAGCGCCTTTTAAATGTGTCTGTTAGAGCTACAAACTTTGCTTCCGGTGCTTCTTAAGCTATTAGCAACAATTATTGGTCGATTCCGATGCTTCTACCTCAACAGGCCAAGGAATCTAAAACCTCTAAAACTGGTTAGATGAAACCAGAGTTTAACGACATTTTATTGCAACAAAGGCCATTGACACCGCCCTCCTCCTATTTCCACGCTTCGGAATGGCACTACCTGGCACTAGTTAGGCATCTTGTCGCATCGAAGGCCGCTGACGTCGACATAAATTTTTTTGAACAGTTACCTTAAATCGTTTTATATACAGAACTGCTCTTCTACTTTCACTTAAAGGGCGAATTTTACGATTAAAAGAAGTGTGGAATTATTTGGAACAGTTCTCACCGTTCGCTTTGGAAACTACAATCATGTGCATATCCTTCACTCGCGTTTAGAAGGATCCCGAGTGTGAAGACATCTTATAGCGACAAAGGCTGTTGACGTTATTTTGGCATATTACAGCGTCAATATATTATAGCGTTAGATCCGACTCTTTGATTCGACTTCTGCAGACAGCTACCGTTTAGTCGAAAGAGTCAACTATACATAGCAAATAAGATATCCGTTTTGAAGGTGTCCAATACCGCTGGTCACTTTATAGTTAATAACCGTTTTCTATAGTTAATAAAGGTGTCTGGTGCAATAGAGCTTTGCAATTATTCTGTTTTCAAACATCGTTCGTTAGAAGTTTTACCGACAACATGCACATTAAACTCTACACATAGTTTACATGATTTCTCTTTAAACTATTTAGCATAATTTATTTGAATCTCAGTTTCACTTACTAGCGAGTAGTATACAAGATTCATTATTCATTCATTAGTGACACAAATTCACGTTAAATATGTCAACGTCATTACTGGATGGCATACAAACATCTGAAATGTGAACTCGAGTCAAGAATAAATAGCAGAAGCAAAATCCGTTTTAAAGGTGTCTAATACAGCTGCGCACTGGGTATAGTTTATCGGTACTATTTTTTGTTGTTGCAGAGCTTATCTCTCGAGCTTTGTCTATCTTGCATTTGTACTGCAGACGGATGATTTCTGTTTAAGGAAAGCTACTGTTTAACAATGTCTTCTGTTTAAAGACGCTATAGCGAGGTTGACTCCACCGTTAGACCGACTTGAGACTGGACCGATCTCAGTAAGGCAGTAGTTGAGTTTGGCGTTTTACATTTTTAATAGTTAATTTAGCAACGCTGCTCTGGAAAAGCGATTGGTGTGGGACTCTGGGTATTATAGACGTATTTAAGTGGAGAGTTGAGAAAGATCTATGCGTGATAGTTTAGGTTATAATTTATCTCTTCAATGGTTCGATTGCGCATGATAAATAGAGTGCTTCCACGCCTTGATTTTGAAACCTACAAATTCTATATGAATTGGAGTTTGGAATGTTTTCAACTGAGTGGCTCTTTCGTAAAAGAGAAGATAGTAAATCTCTATAGGAATGCACGAGTGCTCGTTTGAAGCAAATAAAGGCTACTTACTTACTTATTTAGTTACGTATTGCGCCATTTACGAATGTTTGCGAAGTCACTCTCAATTGAATATGTAGCTTAGGCCTAAGAATAGGCTGTGTAAGAAACTTTGAACAAAATTACTGGATGGCTAGTGGCTGTTTAACGACGTTCTCTAACAACAAGGATGATTATCGTCGCCCTCCTCCTTTATGCAGTCTTGGGACTGGCACTACCAGAGTACGGGCATTGGCGGAGTTTAAAAATTTAGAGCACTGACCGTGAGCCCTATAACCGATTGTCAGGAGGTCGGGGGTTCATATCCTCGCCACGGCGTGCAAAAATTTGGTTCGAGATTTCTGCTCCACCTGCGCCCCCTAGCCAACTCAGCTATAATGAGTACACTGGCCATACACAATCGGTGGGAAAATGAGACGGCGATGGAGAGGACTGGCTATCCGCCCTCATATACCGAGGCTAAGAAAATGAAGTCGTTAACACTTCACTTGGTGCCCCAGTTAGCTACGTTGGTTACAACGTAGGCTGCGTCTCATGCGCCTCTGAGTAAGAACGGGTGCGGGTCGCGGTGTGCCTCCCGGAGGTGGCTGATATGAGAGATTTGAATCTTAGGCTAGCAGGGTCCGTACACGAGGACCTTAAATGGCGTGGCGCCCATTCAAACGGGCAGCGGTGGTGAAGGATCTCAGTCGATCAGTTCATTGAAAAATGAGCAGGATCGCGGCGTAACATGTTTAACATTCGCCAGGTGGCCTAACTGAGTCCCACTTCTAAACTTGGAGTATTTACCATCTCTTATATAATCTATACATATAGTTTCCTTACGTGTGTCCGTCGTAGGACGCTACGTCACAAACTGTTTCTGTTCTATTGTGAAACCGTTTGTGACGTCAATACTGCCGTCTTGACGACGGTCGACGGCGGTCTTGACGACGGTCTTGACGACGGCGATCAGAGCATTTTAACCAAAGACGCGCATAGGCCTATATACACTGCCGTCATGTCATAATATGACGGGAAAATACTCTAGTTCAGGTATATAATATCTCATTGGTATTAACGACGTTTCCTGTTTTCGATTATAAATTACGCACTGGAAGAGATTAATAATCTTGGGTGCTAAGTGACTTTTATAGCCTGATGGTGCAAAAGAAAGAGGTGTGTAAGTTACCAACTGTTTGTCTCAACTTCGTGAGAATATACTATTACCCTGTCTGATATTCCTTGCAAACATAAGCGGCGAACCCGGGGGCTCGAGGGGACAAAGACCCCACCTTAAAGAGTGGGGGACACACCATAGATTTGCCCCCCCCCCAATAATTTTGAAGAATCACCAAAAAAGGTTCAAAAAATGTTTTTTACCTCTTTTGACCAGATCAGTTCAAAAATCTTTTTTGACTAGATAAGTTCAAAAGTGTCCCTTCCACCTGTCAAACAAGATCGCCGCCAGTGCTTCAAATATGCTTCCAAAGGTAGCCAATAATTAATCTGAACTGAAATTTATTCAACCAAACAGAACTGCAGAGGAGCTGAATTAAACTTAACTTAACTGAAATGGCGTCTTATTGCAGAATGCTGATGTAACGAACATCGCATAAGCCTACAGTCAACCGCATTAAATTTATTCTATGTTTTGAGCTGAGAAGCGTTCAACACAATTACACACCCCTTTTAAGTGCTATATTCGTCCTTTAAGTACGAGCAGAACCCACTGCTAAATGGATAATCTAGTTGGTTTAGAGTGTATTGTATTATATCAGAGATCGCGAACCTAAGGCACGCGTGTCCAAAGTGGCACGCGTTGAAATTTTTTTGGCACAAGGAATCCAGAGCGGCCCCCAAATTTCAAACTTAGAAATACAAAATCCCTGTAGGAATCCATGGTGCACATTTTCTTTTTGAAGGACTTTATTTTAACACCATTAAAAAAATCTTTGAAATAACGTCTTTAATTCATTTTTTTAGGCTTTGTAAACTAAAACCTATACGAGAAAATAATTATATACTGTGCAATATTCCGAAGGGCACGCGACGGTAATTTTAAAAATGATTTATCACCATTTGGTACGCTTCTTAAAAAAGGTTCGCCACTCCTGTTGTAGATATATATTATGTTAAATGTTAATCTATATATGTGACCTCGGCCGAGAGAAGGGACCACTTGTCGCTTTCTAGATTAGCCGGAAAACGCGTTTTAAAGCTAAACGATTATATTGATTTTTGTGTCTAATTAATCAATCTGTGGCTCGGACTCACTGTACTACAACTAATCTTATGCTACTTGATGCGTTAAAGCTAAATTTAAGCATTAATGCATTGGGTAGAGACACATTAAATTTTTTTATGCGATTTCCCGCCAAATGATATTTTATATTTTTTTGAAAAAGTGCATAAATTATGGGCCAAACGCTCTGAAATTTTTTTCTCATTTTACCTAAGGTTTAAGCTTGTGGAAACTGCTAATAAGTCCATTTGCGACAAGTGGTCCCTTCTCTCGGCCGAGGTCACATATTATAAAAGTTCGCCGACAAATACCTGTCAAATATCGCCATCTCTACAAACTGTCAGACACGGAATCAACGACGAGAGAAGCGAAAGAAAACTGATGACGAAAGTTCTATGAAAATGAGCTGAAATATATCGGAAACTTAAAGAGGTCAACAGCCATTGTACCCATAACTTAACATTGGAATACATGCGCCCCATTTTTAACATGACAACGGTAAAACTGATGAAAATAATTCTGTCAACGTTGCCATACGATGTCGTTAAAATCTGGATCCATCTCGTAAACTTATAACGGAATGACAGTCTAACATATTTCCACTGACAGTGTCACCTTTTCCCATGGGCGGCGATCATGGGGAGGGTGTCGAGGGGGACAAGACCCCCACCTTTAACAGTGGGGGAACACGCCATGCATCGGACCCCCACATTATGAAGAAACACTTTTAAAAGGTCATAAAAAAATTTTAGCTTTTTTTTTACCAGATCAGTTCAAACTCTTTTTTGACCAGATCAGTTCAAAACTGTTCCCCTCATCTGTCAAACAAGATCGCCGCCACTGCCTTTTCCCTACACACACAAAGGCTTGTCATTGAGTAAATTCAACGTACTTTCAGCATTACGTCGGCAAAATCTTCTCATATTATCCGCGAGATATGTCTGGCGTAGGTTTTAAATGCATCTAGGTTTATGCATCTATAGAGCTGTTCTGAGTTCGATTTTAGCTATGCAGTATATGTCACCTGTTAAAAGCTGACTTATTCATACCAACGAGACAAAGTTTTGAAAACAGTAGGCCTAATTTATCATTTTACTGTAAACATACATGCGATCTAATCTTTAGACGCAAGGCTTGAAGACTTAATTAATTAATTAATTAATTTATTTATTATTATTATTATTATTATTATTATTATTATTATTATTATTATTATTATTATTATTATTATTATTATTATTATTATTATAATTTGCACCGTTGTGTGGCCTATATATATATATGAAATTGAAAATCAAACACGTATATAAATATGTGCATTGCCTGCGTGTAAATCCATAATTATTGTCTTAAATAATTAGTCCGGCCGGTAATCTATGGACCAGAGGATGCCGTGATTATATTTAAAATTCTTTTAATCAAGTCACGTACGAGATCACTGGAGTCATAATTCTACAATGGGACTTTGATGAATGTCGGTCGCTGATTGCTGAGTGGATTGTAATTAACGGTCGACCGTCAAAAGAAAGACTTCTCGATATAAATCAAGAAAATTAAGCCAACGCGGACGTCTAATTCATCTTCCACGAGGTCTGTTCATATTTCCGACGGGACCGCGGTCTGGCAGACAGGAGCAAATGGGGATAAATAATTGACGAGGAATTATTTATATGCTCACCCTGCGCGTTCTGACTTTCTCGCGGGTGCTTGTGGGAGATACGCTGGAACCCTGCTGTCCATGTCGGCCGTCGTGATTGACGGAACAGGTTTTCAACGTCAGAGCTGTCGTCACGCCCTGTTGTCATTTCGTCACAGGTAGTTAGGACGTCACTGTTACGGTGCTGTCAACTTATCTGACACGTTACTGATGCTGGAAGCAAAAAGAATTCCATACAATACTTATGCCAACAAGCTGTGTGATCTAGAGGTGAAGACGTGCGTATAATTATGTGCTTCATAAAAAGAAGTCACTTGCACACCTTTATTAAGCTTGTTAGTAGTTAAATAAAAGAGGCCGCCGTATGTCGCTTGACCATTGCAAAGATCATCGCTAATTTTTGTCGACGTCAACGGCCTTTGTTGCCGCAAGACTTCATTAATAACTCTGGATTCATGTTCTAGGAAAATTGCTGTTGACCAGAAGTTTATATATAGAAATGTTTCATTTATTGTATCAATGGCCAGTCTGAGCGACTTCATTTTCTCCGTTTCGGCACATGACGATGGGTGGCCAGTCATCTCCCTCGGCGTCCAATCTACCCACGGAGAGAAATCTGGAAATCCCCCAAAACATCTCTCTACCGATGGCGGGAAATTGTCGGAAGGGACAGGTATGCATTTGCCCACTGGCATCAACGAAGCCTCTGATTTTTTTCAATTTCAAGTGACTCTATATACATTTTTCTTCAAATAATTCACAAAAGCGTTGTAAATCTTGTTCGTTTACATTACAACCCCACTAGACTCGTCCCCAGTCTTAACCAACGCCACGCGATCTTCCTCGCCTTGACCGACTGTCAGTCAAGCGTGTCCGTACGCCTTCTCCACGGATGACCGCACGCGCAGATTTCTCGGATGAAAACCAACATGTGCAGCGGTGCGTGTCACAGTTTACTGCGCCTGCGCGAGTTGCGTGCACTGTCGACGTTTCATGTCGGATGCGTATTATTTCATTCAACCGCGACAGCTGAGGACGACCGCTAACGAGAGGGTCGCCGAATCGACACACGTGAACGTCGGGGAGCGGAACCATCGTTATTAATCAGAGCGGGGAGTGGCAGTCAAACGCGGGCACCTGCCTGGCACGTGATCACATCAGAACTGACAAAATTTACTGACGATCGCATCGGTTTTGCTCTCGACGGTTCCGGTTGGTTGGCGGCGGGCCTGGAAGCGTAGAATCCCGGCTGCGGAGGCTGAGACCAACCTGTGGCTGATGCATTATGCAGAGGAGTTGAGCAATGATCGACTATAGACGGTGGTTGGAGAAATTCCGCTGTGGGAAGAGATCGTCTTTAAAGGCAGCCCTGTAAATTGGTCTGTCATTGGCGAGGAGTTCGGCGACAATCGTGAAAGAAGTTCTAGTGAAAATAGCAGATCTATTATAATAGGCCTACTGCAGGTAATTAATAGACTCTGGTGTATGTTTATGAAAGACAATTACTATTGTTACTGGAATCAGACTTAAGACAAAGTGCGACTTCAGTCGTTTTATGACGGAGGAGTTCACCAGGTGGCGTGAGTGAATTTAGCACAAATTGCAAGGAGATGACGCGTTGACTAAGGGCGTCGTTATCATCATCATAATCGTCATCATCATCGTTATCATCATCATCATCGCATCATCTGTGGACCTTTCTATATTGTTATCATCATTATTATCGTAATAATCATCGTTATCGTTATCATCATCGTTATCATCATCTCATCATCGTCATCATTGTTATCATCGTCGTCGTCCTTATCGTTATCATCATCGTCATCACCATCGTCATCATCGTCATCACCATCATTGTCATCATTATCGTCATTATCATCGTTATCATCATCGACGTCATCATCTATTTGTCTTTCTATCTTTGAATGTACTCTTGCATATGCATGTGCGTCTGTGTTATCTTCATGGCCGTGTGCATGTATATATTACATCAAAGTTATATAAATATATATATAGTATACTATGTATACAAATTTGTTAAATTATATATATGTGTGATTATATATATATATATATATATATATACATATATATATATATATTCATATAAAGAGCAGAAGCATGGGTTAAGCATATCACTTAAAATATATATGTATAAATATATATATATACACATGTACTGTATAGTAGTTTTTGAGTGGTTTTAATGTATCTCGTGCGTGTGCCAGTGAAATCCGAAGTTGTCCAATCAGTTCCAAGATATCTCGCTGATTGTCAGTTGGTGCTGCTCCCTCCCTCCCTCCTTCCCTCGCTCTCTCATCGACTGACGTCACAGCCGAGAAAGCCAATGCCCCGCGTATTAGACGAGAAGCAAGTGCTCGCGCGCGGCGCTCGAGAACCTCTAGACGAAGGGGTACACCACAAGCGGTGGCCACCACAGGCAGATTCCACCCCCACTCCACCCGCCCATCAGAGCGCGACGAAAGGGGTAGCAGTGCGGTTGTACCCTTCTTTAATGATCGGTTGCAGAGGTTGGTGGCGGTGACACGACTATAGCGCCACCTGGTCTTAGATAGAAGGTTGAATATCGACTCCTTCCGCGGTCGTCAGGAGCGCCATCGACGGGATCATTTGAGTCGTCGTTCGCGCCCCCTGGAGGTGGAAAGACGGGGAAGAGGGAAAGGTGGATAAGAAAGAGGAGGAGGAATAGGAAAAGAAGGAGGAGGAGGGGTATGATGGCGAGACGAAAGCAGATGAAACCGAGACAGTTCAACGACAATGCAACGGATGTCGAGTGGATGGAGAAAGGTAGGACGACATTCACGCATATAGAGACACGTACATGACGATACAGACACACACATGCACGATTCTATGAAGACACGCATGCAGTGGTACATTCACACACACGCACACACATATACACACACACACACACACACACAAGACATACATACATACATACATACATGCATGCATACATACATACATATATACATACATACATACATACATACATACATACATATATACATACATATATACATACATACATACATACATACATACATACATACATACATACATACATACATACATACTTATATATAATAATGTACAAGAAGGGGAAGAAGGAGGATGAGGAATAAGAAGAGGAGGAGAAGGAGGAGTAAGAAGAGGTGGAGGAGTAGGAGAAGAAGGAGAAGATAAGGAGGAGATAAAGAGGAAGAAGAAGAAGAGGAGGACAAGGACGAGGACGAGGAGGAGGACGAGGAGAATCCCTTAAGCTAGCCTCAGAGGCAACCATGGGTATGAAGTGTTTGGTGGCTTATTTTCAAGGAAGTTTGTTTAAGCTTTAAACTTTATTTCTGTATATGAGCCATTTTGTTTAAAATCTGCTTAAAAGAATTCAGTTATTTTTAACTGTGTTATTAATTAAACCTAAGCTGTTCTGCTTCGCAGGCGATACGTTGTACCAGACTATGTTTAGTTTAGTTCTAGGTTCCCTCAAAAAAGTCAGTTCAAAATGGCGCCTGTAAAATGCCCAAAAAGATTGGGAAGCACTGTACTAGACTATCGCTCACCACTTTGTGGTCTGGTAGAAATAGACACTTATGAAAAAGTACATTTACGCATACAAAGGCACAAACATGCACACGATCACTTAGGTGAAGATGCAGACATATATATGCAAGAATACAGGCACG
>OY744607.1:5183818-5188818 GCA_963556255.1 Allolobophora icterica | reverse complement strand
TTTCAATTTTAATCAAGAATTCACCTCCTCCGGGTCAAACGCTCAATGCTAAGCAGACAAAACTGATCAGTTCAGACAGACAGACAGATGGACATACGGACAGACAGACAGTCAGACAGACAGACAGTCATCGAACAGACATACTTACAGACGGAGAGACAGACAGACAGATGGACATACGGACAGACAGAGAGCCATACAGTAAGACGGACAGACAGACGGACGGACAGAGAGACACACAGTCATCGAACAGACGGACGGATGGCCAGACAGACAGACAGACAATGACGCAGGCAACGACAGAGACACAGACAGACAAACAAACTAAACAAGAGAAAGACATACACATAGACTGACTGACTGACTGACTGACTGACTGACTGACTGACTGACTGACTGACTGACTGACTGACTGACTGACTGACTGACTGACTGACTGACTGACTGACTGACTGACTGACTGACTGACTTATGAATGAATGAATGAATGATTGATTGAATGAATGAATGAATGATTGAATGAATGAATGAATGAATGAATGAATGAATGAATGAATGAATGAATGAATGAATGAATGAATGAATGAATGAATGAATGAATGAATGAATGAATGAATGAATGAATGACAAATAGACAGACTGATTGACTGATTGACTGAATGAGAGCCGGTCTTCTCTTTCTGATAGTCCTCCTAGTTTTACTTCTCTCACGTACAGCGCTGTATTTATAAATCAGACGACGTCTTTTAATGCAACTGTCATCGCTTCATAAATCCGCTTATAATACTTACCTACTGACAGCATACTTAACATCTCGATCTTCTGTGGTTGGTGCCTGATTCGGACAAGGGTCCACATCCGACCGCCCTCCCCCGTCGTCATATCCCACTCCACCCTACCCTACCCCAAACAATAAACCCATACCAAGGATAACAGATACTCGCATTTTCTGAATCATGTTCGGGCGGAGGGGGAGCGATGGAGGGTGACTTGTATGGGTGGCAAGCGGCGCGATCAGGTCTGTAACGTTTTCCTGTCGTCGTTGGCGTCTGTGTCTACCTCGTCGGTCGCTTTTTCATAACCCCCGTCGCGACTTTGAGCTCCCGATATAAATCCATCAACTTCTAAACGATACTTTGCTGTGTCGTCTCTGCAAGGTTTCGGATTATAGCCATGAGAACGCGCTCAGATAATGTTGACGATATCTGCCAAGCCGTCTGAATGTAGTGGCCATATCTGGGAACATGCCTTGACATTATGAAGAGGATATATAATATGAGAATTTGCTTGGGGAGGGAATAGGGTATGAGAAAATGTACTTAGACAGGAAGGAAATAGCTGAGAAATGTGCCTGTAGGAAGGGATATCTGAGAATATGCTTAGATAAGAAGAGGATATCTAAGAATGTGCTTTGATGAGAATAGAATATTTTAAAATGTGCTTAGATAAGAAGAGTATATATGAGGGTGTAGATGGGAAGAGAATATTTGAGAATTAATGTGCTTCGATTGGAAAAGGATATCTATAGGACTGTGTTCAGGTAAGAAGAATACAACTGAGAAAGTGTTCAGGTAGAAAGGATCAGGTTAAATACGGCCCCAGATTTTATATTCCTCAACCATTGAGCCACCAGTGGACGAATCCAGAGGACCTGGACAGGAGTCAAGTGAATCATTGGACTTCCCAGCTTACCTCAGTACCCAGACTTACACTGCTTTGTGCATGACAGAAAAACATGTACGCAACAACTTGCCCATTAGGGTTGCTATGAAGACTCTCCCCGGCAATCTTCCACAGACCCAGCAAGTTAACTTTCGTATAGACCACCATATTCATGTATAGTTCTACATAATCAATATTCATTTAAGGAGAGATTACTTAGGTTTGCAACGTCAGCTGTAAGGTAACGTCGGGCCAACGTTAACGGACCTGGCAACCAAAAGATGTGACTTATACAATGCGTACAACGAATAGGTGATCAGTTCTAGTATGGATGACTCTAAACAAGTACATCGGGGACTTGAACCCCCGACCTCTCGAATGACAGTCCATTCGCGCTAACCACTACACTATCGAGCGACCACTATAGTCACTGCTGTAATTGCAAATACCTAAGGCGCGTTAATATTCTGCTATCTATACTTCATTTGTGTTCAATCGTTAAATAGAATCAGTTGCGCCTTCGTGTGGTGCCAGTCCGAAGCCTGGATAAAGGAGGAGGGCGCCGTTAATCATCCTATTTATGACAGAACATCGTTAAACAGAGACCACCTTTCTAATCGTAAACTAATTTCCACACACGACCTGCTATTTGCTTTGTGAGGTAAGGTCAACTGCCCTGGAGCAACAAGATGTCGTTAAACACTCGATACTTTTTGTAACAAGGGTATACACACGGAAGATCTACAGCAACCCCCTCCCCCGTCAGTCAATTTAAGCATAGCGTCAGATACAACATATGTATGTACTATATATATATTTATTTATATATATACATATGTGGGGTGGGATTGTGGACCTATATATACAAACAATACATATAATTATATAATAGTATGAGCACAAATATATGTGCCTATGTAAGTACACATATATCTAGATTAATATATGCATTATACATATACATATACACATGCTTATACATATACATATGCATATGCATATATTCATACATCTGCAAATATATATTTATATATATATATACAGATGAATTCATACACAAATATGTGTGTATTTTGAAACTGTTTTCTTTTCACCCAACACATGGAAATTGTTTTCGGATATCTACTCGATGAATAGACTAAAGTATACAATACATCATCGCTTCAATTGCCATCAAGTTTCTTGCTTGACGTCGTAAAGTTTTGACGTGCGTCGCGTTCTGTCATAAACAAATCGTCTTTCTTGACACGTTTACGCAACAGGTGTCACAGTTTTTGACAGGACCATCGTTTGAAAGCAATAACGCGAAACGGGTGGAGGAGGGGGTGGCTGTTCGCCGGAGTCGTTTAATTGCAGTGATCCGGGTTCGAAACTTACCTATATATGGCCAGGTGTGCCATTATTTATGGGGTACACACGTGTGAGTAAGTAAGTAGGCTCTATCTGCATCTGACAAGCGCACATGCATTACATGCATGATCTTTACATACGTTTTTAAAATAAACTATAACAGACGCAGATTATAGTTATTGGATTATACAGTAGCTATTGGCGGCATGCATACACACACACACATACATACACGGACAAATACACATACACATAAGCACACACACATACACATTAACAAATTGTCGCGATCTAAAGACAGGATGGAGAATCTGTTTTGGCTGCTGAGGCAGCTATCGATGTATGCCTCTTGTGCAGGATTAGATTAGATTGGATTGGATTGGACTGGACTGGACTGGACTGGACTGGACTGGACTGGACTGGACTGGACTGGACTGGACTGGACTGGACTGGACTGGACTGGACTGGACTGGACTGGACTGGACTGGACTGGACTGGACTGGACTGGACTGGACTGGACTGGACTGGACTGGACTGGACTGGACTGGACTGGACTAGACTAGATTAGATTAGATTGCTTAGTCTGTGGTCAGATGATTAGACTTCAAGTCGTCAGTCTTCAGACGTAGAGTCCTTCTATTGTCTAATTCAGGAGATATTAATTGAGAGCCATTTTCACTCATTCCAGAAACATTGTATCACCCTCCGAAGCCTGTCCCACCCCGGTCTCTTTCCCTCCCTCCCTCCACCCCCCATCCGGCGGAGGGCGACAGATGCCCAATGGAGGTTAATCGAAGCACACACCGGGGTCACGTCCGCGAGCCCCAAATGTCAGCGCAAAATCCCCGATTATACAAGCCTTGTTTCTTTCCGTCATTTTCCGGTCATAAGCGGGGTAAACGCCCCCTCGTTCTTTAACCCCTTTCTCCTTCCCCGGTCGACGAACCTTGACAAATCGTCACCCCGGGAATATGACCCCTCGGCGGACGGTTACTCCCACCTTGTTAGCCCTCGCCGGGGCGACAATGAACGGCCACGGTCGCCCGGTTACCCCTTAGATCTGCAGACCGGAAAATTGACAGATTTAATTTATATGGGGCCACAGACGGTCAATGGGTCCTTTGAATCGGACTGGGGCTTTTCTTCCGGGGGTCGAGGTCTGAATGTCCAGCTGCCCAAACGCGCACGCACCCCAGCAGTAAATTATGACGACTGTCTACCGCCCTGTTCGGGTCTGGTACTGAAGCTGGTCGACACTGATGCGATTAGTCTCCTCCTCCTCCATCTACGGCGATACCTAGTTTTCTCAATTACCCCTTGATTGTTATTTTGTATGTCTGTATGCCTGCCTGTCTGTATGTCTGTCATTCTGCTTATCCGTCTGTCTGTCTGTCTGTCTGTCTGTCTGTCTGTCTGTCTGTCTGTCTGTCTGTCTGTCTGTCTGTCTGTCTGTCTGTCTGTCTGTCTGTCTGTCTGTCTGTCTGTCTGTCTGTCTGTCTTTCTGTCTTTCTGATGGTTTCTCTGATAACTAGTTCCTACTTTCGTCCGTTCACCTTGTTCTCTTGTTTATGTGGTCACATCAAATCACACTTACATCACATATACATAACATTGTTTTAAACGAATGTGCATGATATCGTTTGGAACAATTTCTTATTATTGTTTAGGAACTCATTTGTTCCTATAGGTTCTCGTAGGTTCTAATATGTTATCAAATGTTCTTATACGTTCTTATACATTGTTAAATGTTCTTATGTGTTTTATGTGTTCTTGTATGTTCTTACGTGTACTTATGTGTTCTTATATGTTCTAAGAAATTATGTTGTTACAGGTTCTATTTTCTTGTCATATGTTCTTATCTGTTCTTTATGTTAAAAACCCTGGGCAAAGCCACGTGTACCGATCGACCGACTTAATAACCTCTATAGCCTGGTTCATATCGACACATCAAATAGTTTCCGTGAAAAGGAACTGGATTAGTTTCAACG
>OY744607.1:5148818-5181318 GCA_963556255.1 Allolobophora icterica | reverse complement strand
AAGGAGAAGAGGAGGAAGAGGAGAAGAAGAAGTAAGAAGAGGAGGAGGAGAAGAAGTAAGAAGAGGAGGAGGAGAAGAAGAAGAAAGAAGAGGATTAGAAGGAGAAGAAGAAAGAAGAGGAGGAGGAGGAGAAGAAGAAAGAAGAGGAGGAGGAGGGGAAGAAGAAAGAAGAGGAGTAGGAGGAGAAGGAGAAGAAAGAAGAGGAGGAAAAGGATAAGAAGGAGGAGAGAAGTCTTTTAGGAGAACAATGAGACCGGACGGTGTTCGTCGACAGTTTTAGTTTTATGGTTCGAAGGTACGGTTGCCATCGAGGGAGGGAGGGGAGGCGAGGGGAGGGGGTCGTACCAGGCAGAGAAATATTTCTGGCGAAGCTGCTCAGACTCAGCATCTGGTCGCCTGGCAACTGTTGACACGACAACCAGCAGACGACTTCCCTTCCTCCAGATGCTATTATATACAACAGCACCTTCACCATCTACTTCAGCAACACCATCATCGCCAGCAGCCTAAAACCATCAACCTCAACTGCATATATATCGAATATATATATATATAAGCATATATATGCATATATATATATGATGCAAAAAAAACATACTTGTATCTGTTATCGTATATAGACGTAATTTCTATGTATATATACTTGTATAACTCTAGAATTGAATATGTACATATATATATATATATATATATATATATATATATATATATATATATATATATATATATATATATATATATATATAGTACATACAAACATAAAAGCGTGGAAGTAGAACTCTTGCCATAAAATTGCTATATACCATGTAATCTTGTGTAATGTATATATATATATATATATATATATATATATATATATATATTCACTGTATGCGTAAACACTTGATACAGTCTAGTAGATATATACACATACTTCTATGCGTGTATAGCAATTAAATTTATAATGCCATTAAAAGTACATATTAGTATAAGTATATACGTACATATATAAATATGCACATTAGTATATAGATACATATATACGTGTATACTATATATATACGTTATTCGGTTTAAGTTAGAAATGGAAATGTCATCTTGTGGCGAGAATGACGCAATGCAGGCGTTTGGAATCTCTCTATACAATCAGACAATGCATAACGTCAGATAAACGCCTTGTATATCCTGTGGTCGTAACTGAGAGGGGGTGCTTGATAGTGTAGTGGTTAGCGTGCTGGGCTGTCAATCGAGAGGTCGGGGTTCAAATCACCGGCAGGGCAGAAATCTGTGTAAAGATTTCCTGCTCCAGCTGCACCCCCATATATAGCCAACTCAGATATAATGACTACACTGACAGTACACTGTCCGAGGGAAGATGAGACGGCGAGGGAGAGGACTGGCCATCCGCCCTGATATGCTGATGCTAAGAAAACAGAGTCGCTTACACATCATACCCACGGCTGCCTCAGAGGTCAACTTACGGGACTGCTGTTCTTCCTCTTCAGCCAAAGCAAAACACTCGAGTTGAACACAAGGCCAAATCAAATCAGAGGGGGTTTCCAGAGAGTAGTCCAAGAGGTCCGAGTCTGGTTTCCAGGGGGGCCAAATCAAGAGAGGAGGCAGAGCAGCTGTTAAGGCGGGTGTCGTTTAGGCAAAATAGTTTTAATACTGCAGGTAACACTAAATAAATAATGGTCAACGACTTACCTAAATAATTAAGCGTTTTTCGCTTTGAAAATCGTCTTTGGGCTGTTGAAATAATCATAATAATCAAAAGATTTTATTTTTTTATAATTTGCGTAAAATCCATGGCGGAGCAAATGCTCCCCATTGCTCCCCTCTGCGGACGCCCGTGGCTGTATACAATGATGCGAAGCAACAGGAATCATTGAGTCATTAGTAGACTTGAAGATATAAGCTTTCAGTTTAGAGCGAGAGACAGTTTATCGGTTTAGGAGAGTTGTAAACACGATGAACTAAAGAGTTCCAGGTGGGCAACAGTGAATGAGCGCCGGCCAAAGACAAGACGTAAACCCGGAATAGCATACTTTCCATGGCAGTAGATGCTGATCGAAGAGAGAACCTCATTTAACAGAGCTAAACGGATATGCAGAATTGCAGAATGAGTTCCACTACTTTGTATACACAAGGAGTGCCATATTAAGGAAGTCCGTTCCAAAATTCCGTCAGGGTGCTCGGAGCGTGCCCCTGGTGAAATCTGGAATGTTACGTGTATTCAGTGTGCAGATGAACTCAATACAAAACAAGACAATATATTATAATACAATGCAATACAATACAATATCATGAAACACAATACAGTGAAATACTATTGCATAATATACAGCATAAATACAATACCATACAATGAAATACAATACAATGAAATACAGTAAATACAGTGCATTGCATCCCAATACAAACAATGCAATACAATTCCTTACAACACAATACAATACAAATCACTTCAAATAATGCAATACAATACAGTACATGTAATAAAATGTAATGTAAATGTAATAGCGCTCCGTTTTACAATCTCCACAGGTTTTCTTTGAAGCCGAACAACGGGAGATTTACGAACGACAAAAACTGAAAAGCATTCAGACCATAAAATAAAATATGTCTTTCAATATGAAATAAATGTTCTAGAATAACAAATATCCGTGTTGTACAATATTGCGGCTGATACAGCGTAGAACTTCAAAGAGGGACTCGACGGAAGCCGTAACAGCCTCTTCTTTGTCGGTGTCATAATTTCGTCACGCTTGAGAGATTTGTCGATTGAGGCTTGTGACGTCATCCGACTACTAGCAAAGCGTTCGTTCATCCGTGAAATGCGATCACGCGTAAATAGTTTAATGCGGCAAAAGGGAAGGGGTGAGTCCAGGTTATAAATTGCTGGGGGTCGCCAGAAGTATACACCCTGCATGCTCAACAATTGGCTGGGGTTTAAGATTGGAAATCACCGGAAATGTGGCTAATGGTTCACGATTAGACAAATCCATCCATCCATCGATCCATTCACCTATCAACCCAACCATTTAACCATTCATACAACTATCCACTCAACCATTCATGCATCCATTCACCTATTAACCCAACCATACAACTATCCACCCAACCATTCATACATCCATTCACCTATTAACCCAACCATTTACCAATTCATACAGCTATCCACCCATCAATTCACACATCCAGTCACCTATCAACCTAACCACTCAGTCATCCATACACTTATCCACTCAATCATCCATTCATCCATCCATCCATCCATTAACCTATCCAATCGCCCATTCAGCCACCCGTCTACTCACAAATATGCCCATCCACCCATTCATCCACCCAATCACCCATTCATTCATCCATCCATCCATTCACCTATCTCATCTCATCCATTCATTCAGTTTTCATCCACCCAGTCATCCATCCATCCAATTGATGTTATTTTGCTTAAACCAAACATATATATATATATGCAGAGATACATATACACATAAAGATTTATATATATATAATATTATAGATATATTATTATGACATAGATAATTTTTCATTGTCTCCTACGCACATAAAACTATGTCCAAGAACAAATAACTCACTCGCGACACCTAGCGACGATCGAGAGAATTATTATCTGCCGTCACGTGACCAACGCCCTTTAAATCAGACGTCTTCTTCTTCAAACAAATATTACATACACATACTTCGACAGAAACATACAGAATACAGACACATCCGAGCATGTATACATGCAAACTTTCACTGATATATGGACACACACCCACACATTCACACACACACACACACACACACACACACACACACAGATATATATAGACATATATGTACATTTCCGCGTGTTCGAATTATATATATATATATATATATATATATATATATATATATATATATATATATATATATATATATATATATTGACACGTGCAATAAATGACCAGATTGCGCCCGTAAAACACCAGTGTACATTCATCACTGGAGTCCGGATATTTTTCTAGTCCGAGGATGAGAGAGGGAGGGAGGGTGCCGGGCAGACAGGCAGGAGGGGGACGCACGTAGGGTTGTTGGGCGAGTGACAGGTCGCTGTGAGTAGTAAGTTTCCCTCTTCTGCGTCGGTGTCAGTTGTCTTGTCAGCGCATGTCAGTTGATACGAAGTGTGTCAGTTGATACGAACTTAGATTTCGTCTATCAAGAGAAAAACACTTGGAAGACGAAGCGAAGGTTGGACAGACCGACCCATTGACTGTGTGCCTGGATAGTTAAACATTCTGTCGGTAGGTGGACGCAGGTGAGAATTTGTTACAACGCGTCAACACATGTAATGTAATGTATTTGTAAGTCTTCTGAAATTTCTCAACGCACAGAAAGCCGCGTCAGATTGACAAATACGTCGTTAGCGTGGAAGTAGTTGAACCGATTTTTCATGCTATTTACTGTAATTATGCAGTCAGGTTGATGTATTTGTATAGTTTATGATTAATTTTACGCGATCAGGTAAGTGCAATCTTTACAAAGTACCTCAAAATTACCTGTACGTTATCATACCTTATCGTAATGTGAAGTTACAACGCAAGTACATACACATGTAGGTGTGTATGTATGCGTATGTATGCATTACATACATACATAAATACATACATACATACACGTACGTATGTACGCACACCACATACGCACACATGCATGCATGCATATATACATTCATAGGGCCTACATACACACGCGTACATACACATATACATACATACGTAAAAAAATACATACTACATATGTAGCGGATGTTGTATGACCGCTACTATAGATGTTGATCGATAGAGAGAGAGAGAACACGCTGTCGTTGTCGATGTTTATTCAGACGATACTGATACGCGCTATGACCCCGTGTCCCGGTTGACAAACGGAACAGAGGTCCGGCCTAAGCCGTGTGTCCAACGCGCTGGATCCCGATCTCTCTCTCCCTCTGCCTCAAGGGCTACCATTTATATAGCCCTATCTTAAACCATCCTACACGGCATACCTTCACCTGGAGCCAGTCAGTCTGTCTGCAGGTGCATCTGTCAACTCCCCACGATCAGACTGTAGGCGTACATTCCTCTGGAAGTTAATTGTAATGACCAGTCCAGACGGATGCATCTTAAAGGTCTACCCCCTACAGATAAAAAAAAACATACACACTTGCTTTCTCTCATGCATACAATAGGTTAATAGCTCATTTAATTACTTTCTAATTGTCTTGCAGAAAAGATACTATTGTCTTCATCATTCGAGAAGGCGTCTGACCAAATCCTGTCGTACAAAGATGACATGTCGACCGCATCTCTCCAGTTGACTGCGTCGTCCACTCAAGCGGAACACTGCCCAGCAGACCTTGACGCTTCCGACCCCAGAAGTCAAGATTCAGCGGCAGAATTCGATAGAGAAAATCCTTGTCCTCTTGGACCTGTCATCGAGTACCCTATCGCCAACCGTACTTTTGCCAGCGAGTACCCTATCATAAACCGTACTTCTGCTAGTGAGAACCCTATTATAAACTGTAATTCTGCCAACGACTACCCTATCGTCAACCGTACTTCTGCCAATGAGTGCCTTGTCATAAACCGCACTTCTGCCAATGAGTACCCTATGGTCAACCGTACTTCTGCCAATGAGTACCTTTTAAGTAGATCGGACGATAGGAACTCTTTTCCGGAAGTTAATCGTACTTCCACAGGCAACCGGATTTTCGGGAATTTGCGATCGCGGATGGATACGTCTGAGGATCGAAGCGGATGTATGGATCCGGATGGAAGGATGGAGAACCGGAAATACGACGATACGAACGGAAAGACGGCCGCCCACGTGATTGCGGAGCAGCGGATGATGTCGATGAAGAGCATGGGTTTTGGAGAGGTGGAAAACCGGATGGAGGAATCAGCAGAGGAAGGAGTGGCCGGAGGCGGCGTGGCTTCGGATGGTAGAAGATGCGGCAAGTTTCCGGCTACCTCTTCCACTTTTCCAGCGGAAGAGGACCAACGACAAGGTGGATCGCTGCGGATGCCAGTCAAATCTGGAGGAGGAGGAGAATGGACCGATATGAGATCCTCGAACGTAGCATCACTTAATGCCCTCCTCTGGACCATTCAGCAGCAGCAACTGCTCCAACTCCAGCTTCTCCAACAACTCCAGCAGCAACTATTATCCGGCGTCGTTCCCAACATCTCATTTCTCCAGCACCCCGCTTGGCTGGCCGTCAGTGGCCTCGCTCCGAACGCAGCCTCAGTAGCCAGCCTAGATGCCGCTTCAGCGAACCGGAACGAGAGGCCAGTCAATGGACAACGGGCTCGTGCTTCTGTTCCACCAGTCAAGTCGTGCGCAGAGGAAAATGTCTCGAAAGAAAACTCGACAGGTTTTGGATTCGATGCCAACCATCTGGCGGCGAATTACGTCAAGAAGTTCCAGTCATTGGAATCATCAAGATGTGGTATGTACAAAATTAATACGATAAAGATTCACGTAATGCGCTGCTGTGAGTTCTTTTAAAATGCGCTGTAGTACAGAGGTTCTCAAACGGTAGTACGCGCACCACTAGTAGTACGCCAGGTGTCGCTAAGTGGTACGCGAACATTCCGAACAAATTTAAAAAAATGTTTTTTTAATGAGTTTATGCCCATCTTTCTTTGATTAGCTATTGACTATTGAAGCCTCTATTCCAGGGGTTCTCAAACTTTATTTTTATTGTACCCCCAAGTAAAAAAATCGAGTGGTGGCGTACCCCTCAGAAAAAAACAGGCGAGCGCGAAGTGCCCTTGCAATTAGGCTTAGCGTAGGACCATGGCATAGGTAGACAAATTTTAAATATAATTTTAAGAATTAAATCATATCAGCAAAAGGTAAAATTAAATCGCTATTACAAAGTGTTAATGTGAGATGTGGGCCTCTTTCGATAATCATTGATTTACAATTATCTGATTTGATATTTGTCAATTTCAAACGTAAATCTGGCACGAGTTCAAGCATTGTTCTGTAGGCCCTATTTGTTTTTGATCGCTCACAGAACAAAAATTCTTCGACGGCCTGTGCATGATCATATCTAACATACACCATCAATTGAGCAAAGTTTGTGACATCTGTACTCTCATCTAACAGAATCGCAAACAATTTGCTTTTCTCGATCCTATAAATGAGGATCTTCTTTAATTGAACTTCAGAAGCTAAATCTTGAATGGGTCGGGAAGCAGTTCTATTCGACAAAGGAACACTGTTCAGTTTTTAGGCAGCATTTTGTCCCAGCAGACATGTCACAATATCTTTGGCAGCAGGTAATATTAGACTCTCCCCAATCGTGTGCGGTTTCCCTGTTTGAGCTATTCGCAAACTAACCAAATAAGATGCTTCTAATGCTTGTTAGCTACCTGCAGCAAACGACTTCAAAATTTTCTTACTTTGTAGCATTTCCATTTTTCTTCGTTTAAGAAATTCAAGTAGAATAGCTAATCAAAGAAAGGTGGGCATAAACTCCTAGAAAATTTAAAGAAAAAGAAGCGTATGGTGGACGTGGGATAGTAACTAATAGTCAATAGCTAATAAAAGAAACACGGGAATAAACTCAGAATTGTTTTCAATTTTTTTCGCGTACCCCTTAGCGACACCTGGCGTACCCCTAGGGGTACGCGTACCACCGTTTGAGAACCCCTGCTCTATTCTACATCCACAATGCGCTTCCTTTTTTAAAAAGTTTAATTTTTTCTACGCTAATTGCAAGGGGACTTCTCGCTCGCCTGTTGTTTTCGATCTGACATTACGCCAACATTCGATATTTTTACCTGGTGGTACAATAAAAATAAAGTTTGAGAACCGCTGCTATAATTTCTAACCTGTAGAACAAAAGATTTCATAGTTTGTCCTCATACATACATACATTATACATACATACATACATACATACATACATACATACATACATACATACATACATACATACATACATACATACATACATACATACATACATACATACATACATACATACATACATACATACATACATACATACATACATACATACATACATACATACATACATGTATATTTATTCTGGTATATTGATGTATACTCAAGCATTTACACGTATATATATAAATATGTTGATACTGGTATTTATTTTCATATTTACGACCCAAATTACGCTAATTCTGTTTAAATAAGTCCGTTGCAAATTCTTAATTGCCCCACTCTCTAATTATACAGACCCAACCCTCGGCGTGTGCCTTTAACCCCATGCAGAGGTCACAAAATGCGTGTCTGAGTATGTTTGTTTGTGTAGCCCTGGCTGGGGTGATTTGCCCGCAGGGTGTGTGCTAATAAACGGGGTGACGTTTCGCGAGCATATTTATTCTGAGACGTGGTTATAGGTCGGGAAAATGAGTGGAAGAGAAATTTGTCATTTCGCTCACCTCCCCCCCCCCCCCCCCACCACCCCTCCAACCTCAAACCAAAGACAGGACCACCCACTAAGACGTTGTTTTATGTATACACACACAAGCACGCACACACGTA
This sequence comes from Allolobophora icterica, assembly GCA_963556255.1. NCBI lineage: Eukaryota > Metazoa > Annelida > Clitellata > Crassiclitellata > Lumbricidae > Allolobophora > Allolobophora icterica. The sequence goes on along the minus strand of OY744607.1, from coordinate 5,172,780 downwards.
TAGGGACACACAGATACGCACGCACACAAACATACATATATGTGTGTATGTGTATAGTGTGTATGTGTGTATATGGGTGTGCGTGCATACATATTTGTGTCAGTTTGTGTTGTAAGTTGTATACCCTCACCTTAATCTATCCGTATATATATATATATTTAAATGTCTAACATACATAGGTATGAGTTGAGTATATACGCATACATATATGCCCATATTAACATATATACGTATACATGTATGCAAGTATGTATTTGTACTGTAGGTGTGTATGTATGTGCATACTTGTATAAGCATCGTGTACGTGAGCGTTTGAGATCTTTTGTTCTACAGCTTAGAAATTGTTTACAATACTGTATTCTATGCTAATGCGTACAAACGTATGTACATCAATTCCTCCAAACGCGTACCATGTGGTATGTATCGCGGCTTCGTGTATCTGTGCGTCTATGTGTGTGTGGAAGGGTGTATGCGTGATTGTATGTGTATGTGTGTGTGCTTGTATGTTTACATGTGTGTGTAAGACACACTGTGTATATGTGGGTGTTTGTGTATATGGGTGTATGTCATTTCCATTTTCATGTTTGTGTGTCTGTATGTCTCTCTGTGTCTGTCTGTGTGTGTGTGGGTCTGTGTGTCTGTGTGTTTCGTTCGTGACATTATATGACAATTCACAGCCGTGCTGCGTTCTTTATCTAAGCCGAGTTCTCTCTCTCTCTCTCTCTCTCTCTCTCTCTCTCTCTCTCTCTCTCTCTCTCTCTCTCTCTCTCTCTCTCTCTCTCTCTCTCTCTCTCTCTCTCTCTCTCTCTCTCTCTCTCTGGTTTTCTGTGTCTGTGTCTCTGTATCTCTGTCTCTCTCTGTCTCTCTGTTTCTTACTCTCTCCATCTCTGTCTCTCTGTCTCTCTGTCTCTCTCCCTCTCTGTGTCTCTCGTTCTCTCTCTTTCTCTCCATAAACAAAACGTTTCACTTCGATACACAAAGTCGACAGTCAGAAGGAAAATTTGACAATTCCCAGATATCAGCGGCGAGATAAGGTGCCGAACTCCAATCGCTACGACGATAGGGGTGCGGTGGGGGGTGGGGTGGGGGAACGAGACGTGGGCAACCAGAGGCATACGCTATCTGTCGACCGATTGCGTAGTTATTGCAACCTTTGACTCCATCCATTAAAAGGCTCGCTGTTGATCTTTCGTGATTGGACGGGGCTGCGGCCAGTTTTTCAATAGTTCTCGCAATTTCTCGCGCAAATTCTCGCGTGGGACGAGATTTGTAATTGGTCGGCGTTATCGGTTCTGTGCGCGTTTGATTTCGTTCTGGAGTGAGAGGAAAACGTAACAAACAACTCTGTCTGTCTTTCTCTGGGTCTATGTCTCTCTCTTTCTGTCTCTGTGTCTCGTCATATTATGTCATTTTGTCTCTTTCTTTCTTTCTCACTTTTATTCTCTCTCTCTCTCTCTCTCTCTCTCTCTCTCTCTCTCTCTCTCTCTCTCTCTCTCTCTTTCTCTCCCTCTCTCTCTCTCTCTTTCTCTGTCTTTCCCTGTCTGTGTGTCTCTTTGTTTCTATTCTGCGTCTCCTTTCTATTTCTCTGTCTCTCTCTTTTCCCTCTCTCTTTCTCTGTTTCTGTGCCTCTGTTTCTGTCTCTCTCTAACTTTGTCTCTATCTGTCTATAACTGGAAACATGGCCGATCACAGTCGGGGGTGTGGGGTAGGGTAACAAGGAACTTTGACTTTGACACTATTGTTTATACGTTGAATTTGAGAAATAGTCTAAGAAGCCAGAGATTCAAAAACAACTGACAAATTCTGGAGTCTGAACCAATAATCGTAACACTGGATTCTGGCATTACCCTACATATATACATATGCATATTTCATATATATAGCAATACCCATGTGTATATATAATATTTATTTATAGAGATATGTGTATATATACAACGCTCCATTGCTTCATTATCTGTGTGCAATATGCCTACATCATGTATACATAAAAATATATATGTATATATATACACACACGAAAATACAGCATTAGGTAAACCGCATTGTTGCATAAATATTATAGTATGTTAGATTGTAAGTGTATTAGATATATCCATAAATTTATAAATAATCATGCATTGCCTCAGATAATTAATTCAACACAATGCAACAGGTATCCAAACAACTATACCAGTGATGAATTATATTGTTATTATTATCATCGTAAGTTATTTATTCATGTTTTATTTACTTATCATTACTCTTATTATTATCACTATTACTATGACTAGGTATCCGGATGTTTGAAAGCCAATTGGAAATAGCGAGTTTTTTGGGCGTTTCTTGAAGGAAGAGTTTGAGAATCGGTAAAACATAGGTATCGGGTTCCAATAATGTCTTGGTGACAGCAATATGGAATGCACGACAGCCCATGACAGTTCCATATAGCGAAGGCGTTTAGTATTTCAATGTTTGCTTGGTGGTACAGATGGCTCTGGAGACTACTAGAGTAACTAGACGCTGAGATGGCTGTTTAGTATGTTAAGCATTCGCTAGGTGGCGGCTTTCAATTACGACCGATTCATGTGTGGCTTACAACCTACATTTTGTCTTAAATTTTGGTCCAATTCATTTTGTAAGTTTACGAATTCATGCTGACCTCATGATGACCTTACTGGGGACAAAGTGTAGTAATCAGATGAACACACGGGAATGCATACATGCATACATACATACATGCACACATGCACACTTGCATACATACATGCATACATACATTCATAGATACATACACACATGCATACCTACCTACACTTATACATACATACATATATGCATACATACATGCATACATACATACCTACGTACACTTGTACATGCATACATACATGCATACATACATGTAACATGCACACATACATACATTCATACATACATGCATACATACGTATTCTGTAATTCCATTGCCATCATCTGTTTCCAGGCCCTCTGCTGACGAGAAGTGATAACCTTGACACTGACCGAGTCAACCGATCTGCCACTCCCATCAAACCGGAAGTGCCCGTCGAGAAGACTCAAGACAGACCGTCACGTACATCTCGCGGAAACCCACTCGACCTGCGGCCACACCTTTCGACCATTCAATCAACAACGGTCCTGGGACAGTCCTCAGACACCGAAGGGAAGTTCGATCCAGAGCCAGGAGTGACCAGTGGCGTCAGTGTCCAGCTGGGTCATCGTCTGGGTTCGAGATCGCCCTCAGAGTACTGCATCAGTCAGTCGTCTGATAGCATTGGACGGCCGGAAGATCAAGGTCTACTTCCGGGGTATCAATCTCCCTCATCCCCAGGTGGCAATACTGAACCAATGCTCGAAAATCCAGACAGAGGCACCGGAAGTGTGTCTCCGGAAACAGCGCAGAAGCCCCACGTCGAGTCGTTCCACTCGATTGCGTCAAATCCGATCCAGAGACACGCTTGGATGAGCAGCTCCAAGAAAAAGAAGTTGCCCTTCGTCGTTCGAGGACAGACAGGACCTCGAATGAGACAGAGACCACGCACTGGGGTCACGGTGTCCTCGGTCCTTTCGAAGGACCGCAACAGGTGTCGGGTGTGCTACAAGAAAATGTCATGCATGAGTGCCCTTCGAATGCATCTTCGGACTCACACAGGTGAGCGACCGTACAGGTGTCGCATCTGTGGCAGGGCGTTTGCAACGAAGGGCAACTGGAAGGCGCATACGCGGATTCATCGAAGCGCATCGCGTCACCAGACCGTGACTGACTCGACGAATCGCTGCCACGTCTGCAACCGGAAGTTCTCCAGCTTCGTTGAGTTGCAGCTGCACTCACGCCGACATTCGTCGCTCGCGGAACAGGCAAAGAAGTTCGACTTCCGGAATAGACGAATCCGACCCCGTAAGAGGTCCTTGTCTTCACTGTCACTGAAGCGTAACGCCGGAAGTAGTAAAACGTCGCAAGGTAGTTCAGTGTCACGGTTGACTAATTCAGGAAGTCTTCACGGAACGGATCGAGCTGTTAGTGAAACGGAAGAGACCAAAGGTTGCATTGAAAACGGCACGACACAGTTAGACCAGAATGGTTTCATTGATGAAGGCGGGTTAGATAAATCTGGAAGACTGGAGGACTTGGATGGAGAAGTGGCAGCTTCGACGCCAGGAATTGGATTGAGCAACAAAGTTGAAGAAAAGCGGAGATCAAAACAATCCGCAGGCGTTCCCTCTGTTCGAAGAAGAAAATCGGACGATAAGTTGGTCTTAAGTGAAGGTCCAAGAGTAACAAACGAGGGTCCCAGAGTTTCACACGAGGGTCCCAGAATAACGAACGAGGGTTCAAGAAGTAATCTCTACTCTGAGGACGGGAAGGCACGGAAGGGCGAAAGGAACGACAGACCGGGTCTTTCTCTTCTCGCTCCGAGCGACAGCGACCCCTGCGAAGAGGAAGAGGCAGCAGAGTTCCTCAAGAGACCTCATCCTCTCCAGCAGCTGCACGCCATCATCATGCGCACAGAAGAGGCCTTCGTATCTCGTCCGATACACAACTCCATCGGCTCCAGAGAAAACCATGCTAGCTCGGCCTCTGAGATAGGAGGAGTTGGCGGTACATCCTCCGATAGCGAAACAGTATCGACGGTTGCAGAAGCGAGTGATGAGATGCTGCATATGGACGATACTAGAAAATCCGGTCCCTGCTCGGCGGAGAACGGTCCAAGCGCAATGGATACATCAGAAGATGCGGCTGTCCCAAACGATCTGGAAGCACCAATTAGCTTCTCGTACAACACTAAACCGAGCGTCACGTTCACATCCAGGATTCTCCAGACCGGACGAAGCCCCAGAGGTTCTCCACTGGTGGGTGGAACGAGGTCAACCACTTCCGCAAACCCTCAGGAGGAGACTGAAGCAGAGGCCGGTAAACCAGACGGTATACAACCAGCGCCGAGAAGGCCTGACGTCTCTGCCAGCGAAAATAAAACAACCGGAAGTGCTATGACGGCTAAGCTGCACCTTAGCAATTCCACAGCCGTACACCGCACACCTCCGCATTCGAACATCGATCATCCAAAGACGGGTTCCGTCCTCTACAACAAGTGGCCATTCCTGTCCACCACCGTCTGTCCTCAAACTCCGTTCGTGTCTATCGATCGTAAACTCTCATCCGCGCCTTCCAATACGAAGCACCATACGCATACGAGGTCCTCGTCTTCCTCCAAAACGCTCAGCACCTCCGCGTCGTCTTCGTCAATGTCACGAAAGTCCTTGACTTCACTGAGCCCAGGTCGGAAGAGCGCTCCTCGTCACGTGTGCCAGGAGTGCCGGAAGTCGTTCTCCAGTGCCAGCGCACTCCAGATCCACATGCGGACACACACCGGCGACAAGCCGTTCCAGTGCAGCGTCTGCGGAAAGGCGTTTTCCACTAAGGGCAACCTCAAGGTTCACCTCGGAACACACGTCTGGAACGCCGGACCGTCACGGCGCGGACACCGCCTCTCCCTGCCTCAGGACCGCATCGGGGCCATGCTCAAGATGTCTCAGAAGGTCCCGCCCGGCGCCTCGGGTTTCTTCGGTGCCGGCCAGAGCCCTCTAAGCGTAGCTGCCTCATCAGCCATCCTCTCCTACCCGTTCCACAGCTTCTCTGGCAACGCCAAGCAACCGGGAACCAGTGCAGGCGCCATCGCTGGTCCTCTGCTCTTCCCCTACCAGATGGCAATGCCAGCCGTGTTTGCTGCGACACCCCAGTCGAAACCAATCCCGACGGCACACTCCCGAAGGAACCCCAGCCCCTCTTCCCCGGTCAGGGTCGGGGACGAGACGGAGGGAGTGGCACTGGGAACGAGCGGGGAGCTCGATCTGAGCATCAAGAAGCCCTCTGTGTCGGCAGCCGCTGCTGTCTAGACCCGGCGAACAGAAGGAGGCGAGGCAACCGAGAAAGACAGACAGACAGAGAGATGAGCAGTCAGACAGGTAGACAGACAGTCAGTCAGGCAGGAAGGCTTCTATCGTTTCCCAGGTTTTTATTTTGCAGGATGTACACTCGACATCTTCCCAGCCCCCAGGAAGTTCAGAATTCCCCAAACGCGGTCGATGTTTAGTGTGGAATATCTAAATGCAACGACCAAAAATTGATTATAATCAAGAATACGTTATTTAACCCAGTCACACGAAGTCAGAGAAAGTCACGGCTACCAAAAGCGCGCAAATTGTAATTGTAATATTGTAACTCTGACATTTATTAAGAGCTACTTGAGGTATAAGCTCATCAGTGACACTCCTAACCCGAATCAATGAAATTACTCTCGAATAACACAGACTTCGGGCGCTTGTGAAACTATGGAAGGGACCAACTGAGGAGCTCTAGCCGCAGCTCTCGACAACGGCGATTCCAGCTGATGGGCTCAACATAGGCAAAGCTTCTGGACTGAGCTGTAGCTGTACGCATACGAGGGAAAGTCCATGGATAGGAGGCCGAAGGGTGCCACGACCCGGTATCGAAAACTCCAAGCTTCAGAACATCATATCTACTAATGATGGCATGGCCATGCCAGAGAGATACCGCGACCAATCCTAAGGTTGCCGTGGCAACGATGGTTAAGAATTTAATTAAAACGGAACACTTAACGGATACCTTGTAACCACGGTAACGCCAAGCCGTTGACTGCCATAGCGACCACGGCAAAGAATGCAATAGCAACGGGAGACTATTATACAAAGACGATAATAACTTTACATGATTACAGCTCATACTAACAACAACTAGCAACTCTAACTTCGCCACAGCGCAGGTTACAGCACATGGTAACACGACGGTAACACGACGGTAATATGACGGTAACGCAAAACTCGTTACACAGACGGTAATGACAGTAGAGCGACAAAATATACCTCTGACGGTATAAGGCCTATGACCAAACGCTTGTGTTCTGTATAATTGAAGGATTCCGATTTTAACACAAACCTGTGGGTCACGGTAGCTGATAGGTTAGAGCGTTCGCCTTGTAACGCCTGAGAGTACGGGTTCGATCCTCATCCTCTGAGACGGTTACTGTGTAGAGACCTTGAGGAAGTCCTTCACTCGCAATTGCTCAGCGCCATCGATTGATGCTTGGTCATCAGATAGCGGCAGTTTATAAATCTTAATAATAATGATTCACCTCGAAGCCTTATTGTATTGGGGTCACCCAATTAGATGTTTTAATTAACAACTGCTGAACATTTATACCATATCAGATTATCATTTCTGCCTTATAGAACATGTCTAGTTGAACAGTGCATTTTCTGTTCCAACGATCGACCACACGCATAAGTTATGAAAGAGATCTGTTTATACTAAGCACTAGTCACGTGGACGTTACGTAATATAGTGCTGCCACCTATGGAAACGGTGAAGAAACATGAGGCGGCTGCGGCCATAGGTGGCGCTTTTGCATTTATTTCTGTACAGTGTTCGTATTTGAATCATTTATTCGCGTAATCGCAGCTTTGAATCATGTAAGAAGCATGCTTTACGACAACACTGTAGACTTTTCAGACTACGACGTGTAACTCTGTGGACCTATTTTATGCTTCGGACGAGAACAGTCTAATTATACATATCATATGATAAAGTTCTGTGTTTTCCAGACCGGTTTCTGTGTTGTTTCGTCTACCTCAGGAAATGTTATTCCAGGTAATGTTTATATAGCGCCTCTTAAAGAAAACTCTTCAGTAGTAGACGACGGTTGGATGGAATGGTCTTCAAGCATTTGCAGGTAGAGCCATAAAAGAAGAAGCATGGAAGATAGCCTGCCTGCCTGCCTGCCTGCCTGCCTGCCTGCCTGCCTGCCTGCCTGCCTGCCTGCCTGCCTGCCTGCCTGCCTGCCTGCCTGCCTGCCTGCCTGCCTGCCTGCCTGCCTGCCTGCCTGCCTGCCTGCCTGCCTGCTCAAGACTTGGACGCGTCTATAAAATATACGCTGACGACAAATCTGTGGGACAGATCGAAGAGTGAGAGATAGAGAGATAGAGGGAGACAGAGTGAGAGACAAAAAGAGACACACAGAGCGACAGAGAGATAGAGACAGACAGCGAGAAAGAGACAGGCAGGGAGATAGAGACAGACAAAGAGACAGACACAGGCAGACACACAGAATCAGAGCGAAACAGAGAGACGGAAACAAAGATAAGGGTTAAAGTGGAGCAGAGAGTATACATGTTAAAGGTAAAGGCGATGGTAAAGGTTAAAGAAACGATAAAGCTGAAACTGAGTTTAAGGTACACGGATAAAATTAAGAGTAAAGATAAAGTTGAAGACAAAGGTAGCGCACTGATTAATTATTGATAATAATTAATCACTTCTATAGCGCCGGACATGATGCTCACGGCATCAACCGATGGCGCACCGAAGACAATCCGTAATTTTTGCGCCGCCAACCTAAGAGCCACCTATAGTACTCAAGTACTATTGTACTCAAAGTACTATAGTATTCAACTACCATTGTACCCAAAGTACTATAGTACTCAAGTACCATTGTACTTAAAGTACTTTAGTACTCAAGTACCATTGTACTCAAAGTACTATAGTACTCAAGTACTATCGTACTCAAGGTACTATAGTACCTGAAGTACTATACGTAATTAGCAGAACTAATCGGTGTTTTAGTTTTAGTGGGCGTGGCGGGTTCAACCTCTAGCTTTTCTGCTAACCCCCTCAGCTAAGTAACTGAAAAGACGTTGGGGTTCTTATGAGTTGTCAGTTGTTTCGTGTGCAATGTATTAATTAACAACACTAGACTTTGACCTTCATTCATGTACTTCCGTAATCTGTAACATTTCTCACCCTCCAGCTCCTTGTTGACAACTAAAACACTGGAATTAAACAAGTCCGAACTGTAACGTAACAGAAAAACTTTGCTACACACTCATGACACGACTGCATTTTGATGCGATTTAAAAAAAACCGCAAAATTTGGCAACTGACCATACGTGTAGATAACAGCGAAAGACAGAAGCTACTGTTACGCAAAACAACTTCTGTGTATTGCTAAGAAAAAACGGAAATGCATCTTCTCCGCAGTAGAGAGACAAAAATCCTATCCTACTACTGGTGGATAGTAGGGGAGAGTACCACAAGACGCACCCCATGCCCAAGACGCACCCTCCCTTTTCATATCCAGACTTGCTGATGCAGGAACGCAGCAGCCTACTTACATAATAAGTAGATCACGGGTCCATAAGTTATTATAAATTTTCTTCCTATGTTTAGAGAGGCAAGCTGTCTCTGCCGAAAAAGCAAGCGTTTTCATTTTTGAACTGTTCTTAGGCTGACTTTAGATAAATTGAAGCATTTAGCTGTTACAGGGCAATATTTGTCCTCTTTGACATGTCTTGTACATGAAAAGATCGTCATATTAATTATAACGTGATATTAATTATAATGTTACTATAGCTAGAAAGGAAAAGTGGGCGCATCCTGTGGTTACATGTACTCTCCCCATTAACATAATACAATTGTCGGTTCAAACAAGGTGTTTGCAACACTCCAAGAACTCGGAACATTAACAGTACGGCAACAGTTAACAGTTAAGCAACGTTTTTTCCCAATGTTCGGCTAACAGTTTAGTAAGTAAGTAAGGAAAGACACGACTCACGAAAGAAGACAACAGTTCAAGAAAACGGGTCGATGTTAGTTCAGAACTGACGCAACACTAACAATGAAACAACTGCTTTGTACAAAACGAAATCCTGGATAGCTATGTACACTTGCCGGAAACCAGCAATTCGTCATGCTGGCTTCATTTCTAACATCACTGACTGGAATCGTTTGAAAAAGCTTAACAAAAAACAACAAAATAACAGCTAACAACTGATTTTCATATCCTAACCAAATCAAGGAGACTCCTCGACGGTCTATATGTACACATTCCTGAAACCGATTATCCAGGGCTCCTGAAATAAGAGTCACTTAGTGGAATTATTTGAAACTGGAATGAACTTTAATAACCGACAACTTTGGTTGATATTTAGGTCAGCAACAACCAAAGATTTTAAAAAGCTTTGGCAACAACGAGACATTCCTAGCAACTGATGATAAAGCTGCAGCGTATTTTTTACAGCATTTTCAAACAGCACAAGGCCACAAGAAACCATAGCCTACGTCAACGTGACGTTGGAATATATTATGAAATGACGTCAAACACTGGATAATGGATCAGACTTGCAGGGTTTGTTCAAGCTATGTTACTGCACGTTTTTGAATTAATTATGCGTTTAAAATTCGTTTATCTGAACGAAAAGCAAAATAAATGGTCTCCCAACCGCGTGTACATTAATTAAAGGTTCTTCGAAGTGCATTTTCAACTTTTGTTGATGAAAATGATTCAAATGTTCTTTCGGCAATTCTTTTTTAAAGGAAGACCAGGATTCAATTCATTGCGTGACCCAATTAGCAATCGCCTTTTCTGCTACTTTTCTGGCAAAACTGTCGTTTGTACCAAAGATTTTAAGAAGGAACATCAAAATCTTAGTAGGTCGAAGTAGGAAGGCAAAATAGTCCTGAGGATTTAATCAAAAATAAAACCCCGTTTGTTCTCAATTCTAGAATCTTAATCATTGAAATCTGGAGCACAACGTTACCACCAGCGGATGAGGGAAAACGGGTTATTATACGTATTATATGTATTCGATCATGCAAATGATATTCACCTACACCAGCTGCATAACGTTAGTCGATAATAGACTATGTATGCAGGAGCACTTCAAGTTACAGGATATGCTATTTAAAGCGTTTAGGTAGACCTAATGAGTTGCATATCGATCCGAATGGCAAAATAACAACACATATCAAGTAAATATCTTAAAAATACATAACAATGGTCGAGAAAACCTCAAGCGACAACGTAACAGTGATTGAAATCGGTCCGTGGTTTTGAGACGTTTGAAAACGAACGCGCTACAAGTCTAACAATGCCATCCAACAACACAAACACAAGCACATACACACGAAAGCTGATTCGAAACTCGCCTATTATACACAAGTAGCCACTCTACAGACGAACAGTGCGCACAGGCTGAGCGTCATGTTACAAAAACGACAACGATAGCAGAATTGTGGTTGTCGCGTCACGATTAACCGTCTAGACCACTTTGAACTTTCCTTTGAATTAACCGTCTAGACCACTTTGAACTTTCCTTTGAACTTTCTCTGACGGTCGTATATAATAGTCCTGCATCTTGCCAAAAGTCCTGGCAGCTGAAACCGCTGACATTAAAAGTCCTAGAATGGCAATCATGGCCGTAAGTTGAAGCTGATTCCGTTGACTCCATATTTAGGGTAGATTGGTCGGCAGTTGTCGTAGCTCTACCACCTAACGCACCGAAAACGTTTGTCTTCAATTGTCGGTTGCCGCCACAAAGGCTGTCAGTATTCTGCATAGTGCGACCTTCATATCAAATGCGTCTCAGGTATTGTCGAATCATTCTGAGACCAACGGACGCTTAGGCAATACAGGTGACACACAGGTATTTCGTAACGGTTACATTTGCCAGCTACATGGATCAAGTTACAGTTGCAAGTCGAACATATCAAGTCGACGGTCGTAAGCAGGTGGGTACTGGAATACCTTAACTCTACATCAAATTAACGTTACACATGAACGATTTCACAGTTGCCATTTCAATGCCATTGCAATTATACATGCAGTAGCCTAGAATGAAAATTCTGTAACCAAAATATGCCAACAGCTGTCAGAAACATTGCAAGTTTGCAACCCAGTTTCTGCTTCACGTTTATTTAAGCTGTGAGTGTTCTAACTGAGCCAAGTAAACGCTGCATAAATTGCAGTGACAGTTCTCGATTGCTGGCTTCTGTGGGACCATGGAATGTACTTTCGTCATTGGATCGATGACAGTGTCTTCAGTAGCTATAGCTTTGCCATAATACCGTCTTCCTGAGATCTGAGTAAAAAAATCTAACCGGAAAGCATCAACTTCTTACTACACATATCCTAATTCAATTCGAATGATTCCTGCAACAACTCTGCAGTATTATCCTAATATCAATTTATTCTTTCCGACACACCTTTGCAGAGGTTGAGGGAGGCTTGGTTCACGTCCAGAATGTTACGTCCAATTTGTTCTAAACGGCCGATAATGATGTTAGGAAATGATTCGAAATCAAAAAACCTAATAGAAAATTATGCTACCTTTAAACATCACAGCTTTGATCTTTCTTTACACATTCTCAGGGGCGTCTATCCCCCCTAAGTCATTGGAGCAACTTCCCTTCCCCCTCTTCTTCCCCTTCCTTCCCCTTAAAATGGTGGCACACACACTGACAGATCTTTTCTCCCTATTTTTTATGGAGCATTTGCTCCAAGGTTTCTATGGTGTAGACGCCCCTGCACATTCTGCATATAATTATTTGCCCTTGCATAGGCCGACTGCAAAGTACGATACGCTGACTGCGAATTGAAATAGTTGGCTTACAATAATTTTTCGACTCGTTAAACTGCTGACGTTGTGGCGTATTCGTACTGCGGCCAATCATTGGAGTTAAACACTGGGGTCAAGCACTGGGGCCAACGATTCAGTACGGAACAGGGAAGCAATCATTACACTGCCAGCATTTCCGTTGGACCCATGTGGGCCCTATACTGGTCCATATTATTATACGGGTCCTTTATGGACTCCATATGGTCATGTTGGCAGGGACTCCAGCGCTCTCCCAGCAATGTTAGTCTTCAAAGAACTGACTGACAGCTACCACGAAGACGTTCCATTTTCTTGTCATGAAGAGCTCCACAACACTTTCACAACACTTCCACCACCACAGCCAGGCGACTTGCCAACATCAGACAACTCCATCTTCTTACAGCCAACGTTGGAGACGCGCGCACCTGGATGAGAAAAGCGCATACCTGTCAGACGGATATAGCCATAATTATGCGTCTATTCCGGCGACACACCTATACAGGTAGGCAAGCGTAATAATATCATATCGAACCGACCTATATATAAAACCGCCCAACGCTCGCACGCCTATATATAATATGTAGTATGTATGTTGTAGTGGGCAATAAGTCTGTATGCTCAAGAAAAATGTATGAGTTAAGAGGTATAGAGTATCTGAGCTCTATAGACCGCCAGGAAATGCAACATATGAATAATATATATATATATATGTATATATATATATGCAAATACCTACATATGCACATGTGTACATACTTGTATGTATACATACTGGAACATAGAAGAAGAGGAGTGCCTTAAGCTAGCCCTGAGGCAGCCATGGGTATGAAGTGTTAGCGACTTCGGTTTCTTGGCCTCGCCATATGAGGGCGGGTGGCCACTCCTCTCCCTCGCCGTCTCATCTTCCCACCGACAGTGCACGGTCAGTGTACTCATTGTAGCTGAGTTGGCTAGGGGGTGCCGGTGGAACAGAAATCTCGAACCAAATTTCTGCCCTGGCGTGGATTTGAACCCCCGACCTATCGACTGACAGTCCAGCGCGCTAACCACTACACTATCGAGCACTCCGATGTGTACGTATATGACACAGATAGATACATACCGGTACACACATACATACGTATGTATACACACGTACATACGTGAACATACATACGTATAGGCCTGCATACGTTTACATAATGTCTCGTGGGCAGAGGTTCTGATTTCATCGTTGGTGGTCTCTTTCTGCTGTCCGTCTGTGGTCATCATACTACCTCCATCCGTCCGCCGTTAGCTCTACTCTTGGTCATCGTCTTCCTCCCTGGCTTCTCGGCCAGTGTCCTTCTTTCGGGACTGTAGTTGTTCCAGAGCCCACAGAGTACCTCGCCGGCCACCACCTCCCCCATGTTCATCCCGATAAGGCGAACAATGAACATTCCGTCGCGCCGGAGATAGTTCTCGGCGAACTTGGCCAGCGTGCCGGCTTCGCGGGGGGTGGCATCCATGACGCGGATCTGCTTTCGGACGTACTGGACGTGTCCGGGCCAGTAGAGGGACCGGAAGAGCCAGCGCAGGAAGTTGACGGCGGTTATGAAGGCTAGAAAGACGAACCAGAACCAAAGGAAGATGAACAGTTTTTCGTTGAAGAGGTTGATCGTGAGGGCGCACTGGAGGATGTAGTTGTGCACGCGAGACTGGTGACGGATCTCGAACTCGCAGAGGGTGACGCGCGGGAAGCGATCCGAGTAGCCCCAGTCGAGACCGCGTATCAATCGCTCGACGACGTGTATGCCGTACAAGTGGTAGTCGATCTTGAGGAAGGCATCGAGCAGGAACAGCTGCCCGACTGCGTTGGCCACGTAGAACAACTTGATCATCATGTAGGATGAGATGAGATAGTTGCCGTACAGCTTGCCTCCGATTAGGCAGCACGCCTTGGCGATGAAGTGCTTGATCCGTACAATGCACCCGGTACGGTACTCCCTCTGCGCCAGCAGGTACCGGTCCATCTGGTTAACGACGTAACGGATCGCCTTCTCCCGTATCTCTAGATAGGAGGCCTGCGAGCAGACGCGTGCCGCATCCATGATGGCGGTCATGTTGACGCCTGATCGCCGGTTGAGGAAGCGCCAGATGAGGCAGGGAAGAAACGCCAACAGCCCCTGGAAGATGAGAATCAGCGGAACCCACTGGTAGTAGCTGATCATCATCTTGTTCTTCTGCTGGGGGAACGGCACGCCCGGGATAGTCTCATCCATCGGGAGATAGTAGGTGTTGCTGACCCAACAGATGGCGTCTGCGTAGTCCCGGTGACTGTCCGTGAACTGAGCCGGGCACCAGCAGGTGATGGGGCGCCCGACGAACTGCTTCGTGCTGACGAGGAACCCGAAGGCGACGAGGATGATGACCGTGTACTGGCGGGTGAGGCGGTCGACGTAGTCATCGTCCATGCGGAACTTAATCTCGCGGATCGTCAGAACGGACTTCAGCAGACGATCCATGGCTGAGCTTTTCGACGAGATCGATCGGAGATTTGATTAGTTCTGAAGTCAATCAACCAGATCGATCAAATTAATTTAAGTCAAAACATCGTTGTCATCATAAATCAATCAATCAATCAGTCAGTCAGTCAATCAATCAATCAATCAATCAATCAATCAATCAATCAATCAATCAATCAATCAATCAGTAAGTCAGTCAACTAGTCAATCAGTCAATGAGTCAATCATAATTATAATCAGCCAATCAGTAAATCAGTCGATCAATCCCTCAATCGTTGTCGTCATCATCATCATCATCATCATCATCATCATCATCATCATCATCATCATCATCATCATCACCATCATCATCATCATCATCATCACTCACAAACACTGGCATCTTTATCATCATCGCCATCTTCATTCAGGGACGTAATTTCAGCTTTTTAAGGTGGGGGCGGTAGGGACGTCATTTGAGCACTGGCAGCGATCTTGTTTGACAGGTGGGGGGACACGGAACACCTTTGAACTGATCTGGTAAAAAAAGGTGAAAAAATATTTTCGCGTGAGCGCGAAAAGCATTTGTTGACCTTGTTTCATGTTTCTTCAAAATTTGGGGGGAAACTGTATACTGTGTCCCCATTGTTAAAGGTGGGGGTCTTGTCCCCCTCGACCCTTCCGGGATCGCCGCTCATGCATTTGAGCATTTTTCCGGGGGAACTTGGCCAGCTTGTTAAGTTTTGTATTTAGTCTACATCTGTAAAACTGTAAGCCAATGCTGCACGATATGACGTCCCTGAATTTGAGCATCATTTTTTCTTTTTTACCCCTTCTTCTTCCTCCTTTTCTTGTTCCATCCTTTTTTTCAAAAATCAACCGGAGGGGCAAATGCCTCTCCCCTGCCCCCCTCCCCTCAAATTGACGTCCCTGTCTTCATCGTTCTCAATCGTCAGCATTATCATCCTTTTTCATCAGACTTCATCAATATAACAGCCATTGTCATCTGTCACATCATCAACATCATCGATCACTCTCTTCTCTTCCATAAATAAATTCAGAGTGCTAGTAGCAGCACTACAATTTGGCACATGCAGTCGATTGTAACAGATCTATTATTAAATCGCCTCAGCCTAAAATTAGACCAGCTTCCTCCTCTTCCTCCTCCTCCTCCTTTTCGTATTCCTCTTTGTCATCATACTTTTCCTCCTATTCCGCCTCACCTTTCTCCTCCTGCTCCTCTTCCTCCCCTCCTCTTCATATTCCTCTTGATCATCATCCTCTTCCGCCTCTCCTTCCTCCTCTGCCTCATTCTCCGCCTCTTAGTCCTCCTCCCTCCTCCATCTCATCCATGCCTCTTCCCCTTCCTTATCCTCAATGATGATGATGATGATGATGATGATGATGATGATGATGATGATGATGATGATGATGATGATTGATGATGATGATGATGATGATGATGATGATGATGATGATGATGATGATGATGATGATGATGATGATGATGATGATGATGATGATGATGATGATGATGATGATGATGATGATGATGATGATGATGATGATGATGATGATGATGATGATGATGATGATAAGATGTTGATGATATTGCTGTTGCTAACAAAAAACAATAATAAATGATTACATTGACGATATTAAGTTTGTTGGCAATGATTACAATCAAGATGTTGCTGGTTTTATTGATGACGACGATGATTATGTTAATGTGGATGATGGTGAAGACAACGACGACGACGACGACGATGATAATAGTTAAAATTTACAGATGACTCTACACGAACTAACCTTCGGATTAGAGCGTAGCCGCCAAAATGGGAACAGTGGTAAACAGTCGTAAGAACGGATTTGGTTATCCAAGAACGGTCTTTGCTATTCCAGAACGGTCTTTGCTATTCAAGAACGGTTTTCACTATTCAAGATGTTATTTGCTATTCAAGAACGGTCGTTGCTATTCAAGAACGGTCTTTGCTATTCCAGAACGGTCTTTGCTATTCAAGAACGGTTTTCACTATTCAAGATGGTATTTGCTATTCAAGAACGGTCTTTGCTATTCAATAACGGTCTTTGCTGTTCAACAACGGTCTTTGTTATTCAAGAAGGGTATTTGCTTTTCAAGAACGGTCTCTCCTATTCAAGAACTGTCTGTCCTATTCAAGAACGGTCTTCGTTGGTGAAGAACCGGTTCTGCTCGTTCTTTAAGAACCAAATCCTCAGCTGATCCAAGCTCCTAAATCAGTCCGAGTTTGTAAACGCGGTCCGCATGTTGACCTTGACATGTACAAAGGTCAAGGTAACGACGAGACGACGTTCCCAGAAGTCATCTGTTTTCCGGTTCACGTATGAATAAGTCCGTGATTTATATAGCGCCGAGTTTGGGTCTTAGCCGGAAACAGTAAATCGGTTGGTCGTTGTCAGGTGGGATGACTTCTTGAAGGATGCTAGGCACTGGCACTGGCACCAAAGCAGCTGCAGCATCTTCGCTTCTCAGCCTCTGAAGCTGCTGATTACTGGCACCAACCTAGACCTGTCCTAATCTCGCCGGACTTGGCTCGGCGTCTGTTTAAACATACAACAATGTAGTGTAAGGTAAGTGTAAGCTACTTCTAGTAATGTAGCAAATGTAAACAACATTGTTAGTAGCGAGATACTGCTATGGTGGTGTAAATAATGTAATATAAATGACACTAAGCATTATACAACTTCCAGTCTGTAATCTACTGTAATGCAAATAGCAGTGTAAGTCGCAAGTAAATTCTAGTAATTTCAGGTAACGTTGTGTAGATCATAGGCGCCGACTCCACAGGGGCAACAGGGACGCTCGCCCCAGTACTCGCCAAGGTCCTGGGGCGAGAGTATACTTTCGCCCCAGTACATTTTTGGCCTTTATATTTACTGTTTCCACAGGCCCCAAGCTTTTAACTAAAGAAATTTCATGTACTTTTCCGTGTATGTCTCAGATTCTCTGCAGTCTGGACTAGCCTGTATATATATATGACGGATGCTTCATATGATACATAGTGCATACCTATAGGGGCCTAGGTCACCGGGTCGCCGGGGTCGGGGTATTTGACCCAGATCGACCACAGTATATAATCGAAAGCCCAGCTGTTCATGAGCCAGGTTCTCCCTTTCAGGCGTCAACCAGTGCGTACCCTGTATACGCTTAATTTACGGTGTATATATCACTCAGTTCCAGCGCTAAGAAATGCCTGAACTTGTATCTGCCTTGTTCGTCTGTCTTTCGCGCTCTCACTCGCTTGCTCACTGGCGCGCGCTCTCTCTCTCTCTCTCTCTCTCTCTCTCTCTCTCTCTCTCTCTCTCTCTCTCTCCTGTTTTCTCTCGCTCTGTCTCTGTAGCAGTCTGTCACTCTCAATGTCTCTCTGCAAGTCTTGCGGCTTGTACACACTAGGCCCTACACTGTCTATATGCGACTGCATCTTCATTCTTCGGCCTCTTGTGAATTAAAAGTAGTCTATCTTGTTGCCATAAAGGTTACTAATAATAATATAGTAACGTACTACTGTCATTACAAGATGTTCAACGAGCGTACACAATTATAGCCTCAAGATGCACTTTGGAGTCCTTATAGTTAAATATAATGTTGCTATTACATAGGCCCTACCTAATGATATTAGTCTTTAGTTACATGTAAGTATACTGTTACTTTTGTATATCTAATGATGAACTATCGAGTCTTTAGTTAAGTTTAATGTTACAAGTGCAAATCTAATACTGATCTATCAAGTCTTTAGTTAAGTTAGTATTGCATATCTAATGATGAACTATCGAGCCTTTAGATAAGGATAATGTTATAATTGCTTATCTCATGACGAACTATCGAATCTTTAGTTAAGTTACTTAAGTATAATGTTACCACTGCATATCGAATGATGTTAGATCGATAGCTTTTCATCAAATTGTATTAGGCCTACTGCTCAGGTGGCCCTGGTAGCGGAGTCTACGGCCCCTTTTGGGTCTCCTGTGTAGCCAGATTATGTTAACTGATTATAAGCATTATATGTTTTTAACCTTGCAATGTCTGGTTACCGAAATACTATACTATACTATACTATACTATACTATACTATACTATACTGTACTGTACTGTACTGTACTGTACTGTACTGTACTATCCTATACTATACTATACTATGCTATGCTATGCTATGCTATGCTATGCTATGCTATGCTATGCTATGCTATACTATACTATACTATACTATACCATGCTCTTCTTAGTTTAACTTGGAGTCTTTCGACTAGTATAACATAAGTTACTGGTGTCACCATTCATACCGGCTGAGCTGGGCTTTGGTGGTCTAGCTATATGGTAGCTGCACAACTAATACAAGTTGCACATGCTTAAATACGTAGCTGTTACATTTTGAGGTAGAGTTTTGGTGACGTCGTTAAGCTGCTGCAATCAGATGCCACGCTGGGTCATATGTTGTCAGAATTGACCAAAGTCGTTCGTCTCATTTTAACTGTACCTGTCACTACATACACTGCTGAAAGCGCATTTTCTGGTCTTAGGCAACGAAAACGTGTCTGCGAAACACTATTACACAGAAAAGATAAAACGCCATTCTAGTTTTGAACTGTCATCGAGCGTGTCTGGCAGCAGTGGACATTGACACAGTTCTGGATAAATTCATAAGTAAATGCACTGTTGGAGAAAATACATTCGCCATGAAGTTGAAGTAAGACTGTAACTAAATTCTGTCTTACTGGCAAACATTATGTTTGTGTGTCTGTAACTGCTATAACATCAGATTTATTAGTGAAAGTAGTTAGTACTAGTTATAATAGTTAAAAGAAAAACTGAAATGGTTTCTTGGTAATAATAGGCCTACTCGTGGTTGTTATGTGCTTGTCTTTATGATTGAGCAAAGAGGAAGCACTCTTGCGTAGCATTACAGTTAGTCTTTTCCCAGTTGAAAGGGCTTAAGGAAAGGGGTAGAGGAAAACAGGGCAGGATAGGCGATGTGATCATTCGATCATGGCAATGAAATTCTTGCCCCAGTACCTTTTACTAAAAGTCGGCGCCTATGGTGTAGATGGCACTGTAGATATCAAACTACTTCTAGTAATGTCAAGTAATGTAATAGCACCATTGTTATCAAGCTACTTCTAGTATGTAGTAGGCCCTACATGTAAACAATAACGTGCTATAAGTAGCATGGTAATCCTATTACGTAATCTGTTGCAGTGTAATGTAAATAGCACTGCAGGAAGCAGGCTACTTCTAGTATAATAAGTTAATGTGGGGTCGGACCACCCAGTTAGGACCACCCAGATAGGACCATAGTTCCTTTTTCGACGTCAGAAATGAAATACCGTTCGTTCGTCCATCAATCCATCTATCCACGCACCCATCCATCCCTCCATCTATCCATCCATCTTTCCACGCACCCATCCATCCACCCATCCATCCATCCATCTATCTATCCATCTATCCAAGCACCCATCCACCCATCCATCTATCCATCTATCCAACCATCCATCCATCCATACATCTATCCATCCATCTATCCAACCACCCATCCATCCATCTATCCATCCATCTATCCAACCATCCATCCATCCATACATCTATCCATCCATCTGTCCAACCAACCAACCACCCATCCATCCATCCATCCATACATCTATCCATCCATCTATCCAAACACCCATCCATCCATCTATCCAACCACCCATCCATCCATCCATCCATCCATCCATCCATCTATCCATCCATCTATCCATCTATCCATCCATCTATCCATCGATCCATCTATCCAAACACCCATCCATCCATCTATCCAACCACCCATCCATCCATCCATCCATCCATCCATCCATCTATCAGTCAATCAATCAGTCAATCAATTCATTCTTTCATTCATCCGTGACTGCGTCCAGCAAACCACTGACCAGTCAAACCCGTAGTTTCAGACCAATCCAATCAAGCGTAACACCCTGATCTTCTTCACTCCTACACAGCTGAACTCTCGCGGGGACAATTCGCGAATTGGCGCAGCATAAACCAAGATAAGACATTCCCAAAGGAATGGCCTGAGGGAAACCATACATATCCATTGATGCTGATTGATTTTTGCAAGACCACTACTCAGTCATACCCGTACCAGTACGGTCATACCCGTACTAGTGTGGTACTGTTTGCATCGTCCATACTTTTATTACACTAATCCACAATACCCGCACCAGTACCAATAGGGTACTGTTTGTATCGTCGAAACTTTTATTACACTAATCCACAATACCCGTACCAGTACCAATGTGGTACGGTTTGTATCGTCCATACTTTTATTACACTAATCCACAATACCCGCACCAGCACCAATGTGGTACTGTTTGTATCGTCCATACTTTTATTACACTAATCCACAATATCCGTGCCAGTACTAGTATGGTACTGTGCATGGTCCATACTTTTACTACACTAATCCACAATACCCGTACCAGGTCCAACATGGTACTGTTTGTATCGTCCAAATTATTATTACACTAATCCACAAAACCAGTACCAGTACCAGAATGGTACTGTGAATCGTCCATACTGTTATTACACTAATCCACCATATCCGTACCAGTATGGTACTATTTGTATTGTCCATACTTTTATTACACTGATCCAAAATACTCGAACCAGTACCAATATGGTACTGTGTATCGTCCATACTTTTATCACACTAAACCACAGTACCCGTACCGCTACTAATGGTATTGTTTGTATCGTCCATTCTGTTGCTACACTACTCCACCATACCCGTACCCATACCAGTATGATATTGTGTATCGTCCATACCTTTTTTATGCTAATCCACAATACCCATACCAGTACCAGTATGGTACTGTGTATCGTCCATACTTGCATTACACTAATCAACTATACCCGTACTAGTACCAGTATGGTCCATACTTTTATTACACTAATCTACAATACCCGTACCAGTACTGCATCGTCTATGACGTCCGTTACTCAGAGGATGATAATGGATGTTAATAATCTATGGAACACCGTTTCGATCTAAATGCGTTTTGGAACATGGAGCTTCCTTTGTATTCCTCCATTTATAATAATAATACAGAGCGGTCGTAAAAACGGGAACACTTCGATTTATTGTTGACCAAGTGACACAGCTCGTTTTTTCGAACACTGAAGACAGCTTAATTATCTGGATGCAATTAGCAATTCAACGCTCATTAGTAACTGGAAGCCATAATCGACACTAGAATAATCTCGTAAATTACTCAGCTGCTCACTCATCGCTCATTAAAACGTTCACGTACTCAAAGAATTGTTGACTCACTCGCTCGTTCATTCACTCATCAGATCACTCACTCAATCATTCATTCGTTCATTCCGCCTCTCACTCAATCTTTCCGTCATACCTATACCTATTACATCACACCATCATACCTATTCCTATGACTATTTATCACTATTTAAAAAAATGCTACGACAGTTTCTATGTTTAAAATGATTGCGCTTGGCACAGTTGGCAATTACTTGTGCGCACATTGATATAACTAATTTTTGTAAGCTCATGCTTGTTGACATGGACTTGACTAGTTAAGTAAGCATACATTTAATTCTCTTGATTGAGATTTGCTTATTTTGTGTGTGTTTATTTTACCAAGTTGTTTTCTGTAATCCTGTTTACAGTAATAGGTGCTCGGCTGAGCCATGCTGATCATCTGATGCATTTTCTGTTCGTTTTTTTTGTTCTGTTTTTGTTTTTGTTTTTTTGTTTTTTGCATTTTCTTGTATTTTCAACTAGTTCTTTACTTTTCATTCATACTATACCTCAGGGACATTATTTTCAGGACCTGGTTTTGTCCCCATCATTTTCTTTTTCTTTTTTGGTGCCATCTTATTACTATGTTGCAAATAGGCAGCCCTAATTAAGCGGGACTTATGTCCCTTTTGGGCTTTCCCCATTGTATCCCGAATGTTTTTACATTCCGATTGGTGCCTACTGTACTTTTGTATTGAATTCGGATCAATAAAGTTGAATTGAAAAAAAGTTGAATTGAATGACATCATACCTGTACCTATGACATCATACCTATGACATCATACCTATACTTATGACATTATACCATCATACCTATACCTATGACATCATACCATCATACCTATTCCTATGACATCATACCTATACCTATGACATCATACCTATACTTATGACATTATACCATCATACCTATTCCTATGACATCATACCATCTTACCTATGACCTTTCGAGCGATCAATTCCGTTGATCGGATAGAGCCACCTCTGGCTCTCATCTACAAAACCCGATATCGGAATTGATCAACTGAGAACGGCAAATATTTGCAAAATTATCCAGGAGCTTCATCAGCCATGTGGAGGGCTACATCAGCCAGGTCCAGGGCGGCCTCAACCGCGAGCATTGTGACTTAACCCCACCCCCTCTCGTGTACTCGCCTCCCTCACCCGACTTGAGCATGATATTGAAAACAAGCAGTTTGTCGTCGCTATGGAATTCTCGCCTTCCGGTTTAAGCGAAGCATACCGAGACTTCGACAAACACGATATTAGCAAAATAAAAAATATGTATTAATAAAATTTTTAATAAAGAATGAGGAAGCAAAACGTCAATAAAATGAATTTAGAAAGTAAGTCAGTGATAATATAAAATATAAACAAAGTAGAACTTCAATAAATTAAGATATCTTAATTAAAACGCTAACAGTGTTAAATATTTATTTTTAAATATAACAGTGAGAATTAATAAAGTCAAATATTAATACAGTGAAACAATAACAAAGAAAAATAATAATAAAATCTTAACAAAGTAAAATATGAAGAAACTAAAACATTTTTTATGCAAGTAACTGCATTACGAAAAATAAAGGCAAAGTATTTTTAATAAATTGTGAATTAAAGGAAACAAAGATAAAGAAAAATAAAGGTACATTACTATTAATAAATTCTAAATGAAAGGAAACAGAAATAAAGAAAAACACAGCAAAGTGTGAAATTAAGAATAATATTAAT